>JANBQC010000026.1:0-99779 GCA_027576995.1 Dimargaris cristalligena
CTTGGTGGGTGAGGACTGGGACTCACCCAAGAACTTCCTTTTTCCCTTCCCTTATTCAGTGGGCTGGGGAACCAAGGGTTCTTTGTCATTGTCATCATCTTCCTCATTATTTTCATTCTTGGAGGGTGGGAAAATACAAGACAAGCCAAATGAGATGATGTGGTTTTCCCCATCAATGCTAATGTCCATGTTGGCATTGGCTACTTTCAGGCTGCTAACTTGTTGGTGCAGGTGGACATAGTGCACTGGGGGAACCTGAGTTTAGTACATATCATGCACCACATAGTCCTCAGATTGGAGTCTGAACTTATTGAGTACAAATTCATAGACAATCTCAAGCAGATTGCTGGTATTAGTTGAAATGCTGGATTCCTGCATGGAAGTGTTGTAGTGGTAGTATCCCAGTTTGGGGTCAAAACTGATGGTGCAGCCCATGTCTTCATCAAAGGAAAAAGCCTGGGTGATGTTGAGGTTGAGTAGCAGCAAGCCCAGAATGGTTGTAAAGAACTGAACTCAAATCCTTGAAAACTGAACTTTATTTAAAAAAATAGATGATAAAAGGGAAAGGTGATGATAGACTTGCTGTTCCAAGAGGTGGCAGCAAGTGGGAGTATTTATATAGTGCCATCCGGAGGTCGGCACTTATCCCCGGACTATGGATAGCCAGTCCTCATTGTCAGAGGGCGGAACATGCCGTGACATGCAATGGCGGTATCACTCCCTCCATTTACCCACAAAAAAATATATAAATATGTACCGCCTACACTGTGGCACATATAAAAAACCAACAAAATATTATTCATTTCTTTATACTCATGGTTTGCATTAAAAAGCCCACCATTTTCTTCCTTGCATTTAAAAGTCCGACCTGTTTTTCAGTGGATTCCTTATCATTCCATTTTATTCTATTCTTGACCTTCCTTTTATGTCCCTTCTCTTGTATCCAGCGGCCCCTAAGGCCCACAGGATGGCTGCATAAGTAGCCAGCGAATTCCCACTCATTTAAGAGAAGAATCATCACTCATATCATTTTGAAACTCATAACTCTACCACCCCTTAAGCCCAGTCCCGAATTTTTTATTGATCATTTTTGTATTGTTTACCACTACTGTCTCTGTTCATTTTATTTATTCTCAATAAAACCTTCGTATCACTTGTCATATCCTGCCCCCCCATCCTCTGTCTACTCCACCAACCACTCGCCTCCTCCAAAACCCCACTATGTCAACATCCAATTCTGCCCCAGTCTCCTCCCACTCCGCGAACCTCCCATCTTCTGCCGCCAGGGAACCGGCTGCCGCAACTTTAGGCCATGTTGATAAGGAGGCTGCTGCCTCCTCGTAAATCCCAAAGGATGTCAACAATTGGTCAGACATCCCAGGTAGTACATTTATACTTGAAAGAGGAAGCCTAAATGAAAAGATAGATGGATAATAGAGAAAGGGAGAGAAGGTCTCAGAATATTGGATGACTAAGCAGAGGGAAAGGGAGGGGAGTTCCCAGATAATAATATTAGTTATTACAAAGGATAGGTAATAATTATGTAACCAATAAATTCAATGTGAAACAATAGAAGGGATAAAAAGAAAAAGAGAAAGCTATTGTTAGCTATTCTTTGAACAGGGGTGCAGTCAGGCCAGGGACAGTGTGAATGCAGGGGTAAAGTCCAGTCAGGGGCAGGGGTGCATCATAGTTAAGGGTGTACTTCTGATAAGTACAAAAAATAGATAAAAAATAAAAGTAGGTAAAAATGTGGTAAGTTTACCACACCTAGGTATTAGGTTGGTATTTTGAGGGGCTCTAATCTTAGGACTGAGGGTTAGGCTAATGTCCTTGCCTTTATTTAAAAAAAGAGGGTGGCTGGACATCAGTTTTGAGGGGCCAGTACCTGGAGTGGTCATGGGGTATTTGGGAAATGGACCTTCAGCTATCCTGAATCCATTGGAGCTGCTGTTGGGGTTTGTACCAAGATAAGGTGTAAATGTTTCTGAGGGCACAGATCCTGGGCTCTTGTTGTTTGGGTCCCAGAATGGATAAGGCATGGTAGCTAAAAAATAATAATAAAGAGTGAATAAAGAAATAAAGAAAACTAGACTTCTGCTAGAAGTCATTGGCTAAAACTGGGTAAAACACTGGGTGAAGTTAAGGACAGATATATATTCTGATGTATCTTGAAGATAACTTGCTGTTTTAAGGGCCAAAAGTGGGGGTATATATATATATAGGTTTGGAGAGTCCACTAATCTAAACTATAACTAAAGAAGTTTGATGGTAGAAATTAAACTAGGGGCCATAAAACCCTCAAAAAGGGAAAACTGGTTGGACTACTTGGAATGCTTCACACAATAATTACTTGGAAGAAAAAAAATAGTTGTTGGTAGTTAGAAGGTCCTTGGATTCTCTGAGATCTTCATAGTGATGTGGCTTAAGGAAGATAAGTGGGAGACAAAGGAGGCTTTGACACCTCTTGACATATTCTAGTGTGTGAGGTAGGATCCTTCCACTTGACAAGATAGCAGATAATAGCTCCATGAAGGCAAGTGGTGTGAGATGATTGGGGATCTACAGGGATGCAGCTGTGTTGGTTGCCCTGCCAAGGGAGTGGACTAGGGTTAACACTTTAGTTCAGGAGCTACTAGTGTAACAGGAGGTGGGGTTAAGTTGGATTGGGGGATTTACCACTTAGCACTTTGCTCTGAGTAGGGAAAGGGGGAATCTGGGAGATTCCTAATAGAACTAAATTAGTAAAGGTTATAAATTATTATTTTACTGAAACATGATCTTTTTCTGCTTTTGGGTTAAATTTATCATTTTATACTTCTAGTTCGGTTTTGTCTTCTGTGACAATGGTTATTGCTTGTGCTCTGCTTAGTGTTGGCCTGAATAGGTTCAAGTTATGTGATGGGGGAATTTGTCGGGATGGGGACACATTGTGCAGTTGTACTAGGAGGTGTTGAGGCATTAGCTCATCAATCTGCTTGATTGAAAGGAGGAACTCATCCTTACCAAAGGCAGTACAGTAGGCTGGGTACCATAGTTACCCCATAGGCTATTCCTATTGGCTGGTACAGTATATCCCATATATATAGAAGGATCTACTGCTAGATAGCCCAGTGCCTATTAAGGATGGTCAATATGACTGTAATAATATTGTAACTAATTAAGCTGAGTGGGGCCAGAGAATGGTATAAATTACTAAAGGCCGAGTAGGGCAAATAACTAAACAAAATGTAGTAGATAATAATTATTATATTGAAATACATGGGATCCTGGTCTGCCACTCGGGGTGGCCTATAGTATTCCTCTGGGATGAGGTGTGGTTCTTGTGCCATTGGGGTGGGGCCATCTTCATCCATGGTGGGGGATAGATGAGTCACAGCATGGTTCCTTGGTTCCTCCTCACTTGAGTACCATGTACTGTGGGGAGGATTGACCTCTCACCCATGAGTGGTGGATGCCTCCCCTGGTTGCAATAACAAGCAATTGTAGTCAAGGCTACTCTTTGGGGCTTGAAAGTATTGGCTGTACTTGCCATCCAGACACAATTATACCATAGCATTCCTCCTAGTATGACCAGTGCAGAATATGATATATATGGTTAAAATAATTTCTTCAATGACAAATAGCAAAGGATCCAAATACCAAAACCAATTAATAAACACGATATTTAACCTTCCTGTGCTAAGCAGCAATACAATAACCATTGACCAGCACCGGCTGGGGAAAGGATGGTCTATTAGGAAATAATCTAAGTACATAAATCCACACTCAGGGGGACTATTACTATCAGGACTTCAGACAGGGATACACTGGGCAAAGGGGCACACATTATCAAGTATCAGGAATATAAATAAAATTACATATGGTGTAAAATTGCCAAAATTTATTGAGAGGATACCTGCAGGGAATTTATAAGGAAATGGTAAATAGGAAATAAATTAAGCATAGCTAACTAGCAGTAGCCGGGGCCCAACTTGCCAGTGGGTGGAGGCTAGTACTGCTAATATGCCGGAATATTCAGCCAGACAGCAAAGAATACCGAAGAGAAACAACTAAATCGATAAACAAAATATAGAAGGCCACTAATGATGGTGACCATGGGGCACACGGGCCGGGCTACATCCAGCCTACCACAACTGGGAAAACCAAATCAATTGAGGTCAAACTGGGGTATATATTGGCTGGGGACATCAAACTCTAGTTGGTTCTCCATCATACCCAGGATAATATTCTGACTCTCTATAATGGGGGCATCCAAATGGAGGTTTACACCGGGGAACTGATCAACAAAAGCCCCCTTCTTAAAGCTGTCTGATAAGTTGTTCAAGATATAACTATGCTGCTAATCCCTGTCCGCCAGGCTCTGCATATCCCACCAGTAAATAAGGTGAGGCTTAAGTTTGTGCAGGGCCAGTGGTAAATCCTCATAGTCATCCAGTTTGGCCATTAAAAGCCGGGCAGTGGAAGGGTGCTTGAACCAAAAGGCCCACATAGCCGACGTAAATATTCCAGTTGGAGTCAGGGTAGCGAGCCCTTTCATTTTGAGCAGTTGCTCCAGGGAGACATCGTTGCCGTTGACGGCTAGCACTTTAACGGATGTGTCCATTTGAGCCAGCCATGAATTTAACAGGGCTGGAAATGTTTCCGGTAATTGACCTGCAATACCACGGCCATTGGGAGAGACTGTCTGGACTAGCTGCCCATACTTGGAAATCAGAGCCATGGCTAAATCCACATTGGTGGAGCGGAAAAGTGTTGGGAAAATACTGTGACTGTGAACCAGTCTGGCCTTAGATACGCCTTGATAGATAAGTATTTTGAGGCCACAGTTCTCTCCAATAAGGTATAATTCCAGTAAATCAAGGGCCTTCTTATCTGAGAGTGACCGAAACAGGCTCTGAATAGAACTGCTTTGAGTGTCTGTTAGATCATTGCTAAGCACATGAGCCCAGAATCGGTTTGCCATCTGCTCCATAATAAATATGCATCAATAAGTTGCATGCCGATACTCAGAATTACTAGGTTAGTAGGGATGTAATGTAACTTGTAGTAAAGGTATTCTATTGACATTAGCAAAAACAGTTACTAGTGTTTATTTGACATGTGAGATACTTACATCTTCAGTGACGGTGGCGGTGTTAAGGATATCTTGTAGGTTAAAGGGTTCATGCCCAAGGTCTGCCGATTATTTATTATGTTCCTCTACTTCATCCAAATCGGCCTGGAGTACATCTCTCAATGCATTCATTTCCAATCCAGCATTCCCTGCACCCGCTGGCTGAGCATCATCATCAACTCCCTGGATCAGGCGTAAAATTGCTGCCTCAAGAGCAGCAACTGGAAAGTCTTGATCAATCTGCGGCAAGGGATCATCTCGGTTTTCAAGTGGAGGTCGATTGGGACTGGGCAACCCCCTGGTAGAAGGGAAAATGAGGCCAATGGCGGGCAACACCAACAAGAAATAGGTTAGCTTAAACATACCGGGCCGGATTCACTAGGATTATTCGACTTGGAAGGGAAGGGGACGACAAGATGCTGGCAAAAATATTTAAAGCCAAGTAAGGTAAGTGACAATGAAGGGGTGACTAATGGCAGGTTTTTATACTCATATGGGATACATAGCAGGTGCGGGTTAGAGGGTTAGATACTCAATTTAGCAGAAAAAATATCATGACTGAATCTACCAACTGCTGTTTAGCCCAAAATCTTGGTGATGGACTTTTACCGTCCTGCACCCAACTTATCAATGGATCACGTCGCTATTTAGGGTTACACGCCTAAGGTATAGCTAATAGAATCACTCTCAGCCTTGCAAAAATTAAACGGGGGCAACAGGTAACGCCGTAAGTTGAAATGATTGGTGGCTTTCAACAACCCCAACTAGCGACTCAGCTACTAATATATACTACAGTGAGCTTTTTCTAACGCTCATTGCTGGGGCTCAATGGCCGATGATTGTCTCCAATTACTGGCCACTGGATATTTCCAAAAGGTACACATTATGGCTGGGTGGTTTCACTAATTATATTACATCTATAACCTGCTGTGCCGGTTAGGTGTGATGGTAACTTCCAGGGTGATATAAGTGTAACCAAACCATGTTCTATAGAGAAAAAGCTATACCCCATATAATTCGGTGGTTATCTTCAAGCCGGGTGAAAAAAAAATGGAATTGGAACTGGTCAGTGACAACTCGGTGGTCCCCTAGACCTACCCACTGCCCCGTGGAGCGACCGTTTGAGGGATTGTGCGAAAAAACAAACTAATACTATCATACAATAGGGTAGCAGAGGTAAATTTAAACTAAGTTATTAAGTTGTCACCAGGAACTCCGTGCTATAGATTTGTCTACCAAAGTGGTTAGTAAGTGGCCACTGGAGCTGAGCATGTCCCAATTATTATAGGTACCACGGTACTTTAACAGGGAACCTGGAGTGTTATTACGAGTAGGTCCCCCGGGCATGCCCTGCCAATGCCCACAACCCATCAATAAATAATTAGAGCAGAATATGGGAGAAGTTCATCCAAGCTGTATAACGAAAAATCCATTAGATTCGGCCAATATTACTAGTTAAAAATACATTTCCCATATATTCTCCCATACACATATAATGCAAGCCCTTATATAGCTGGGCAGAATTTCACCCATATGTTTTTATTATTTTAAAGAGTTAAACGTCGCATTGGGTATAGGCGTGATGAAATGGGAGAATTATAAACCTACTGGGTCTATTTTGGAAATGGGGGAGGCATCATTGGAAGCCAGGCGGCTCGAATCTAGTAGAAAAGCCGGGAGTGTGGTGAAGCCTAAGATTCCATGACTGCCTGCTCGAGGGCCTGGGCGAAATCGGTCTTGATATCTTCAATGTGCTCAATCCCCACGCTGACCCGGACCATCTCCGGGCTGACCCCACACAGGCGCGCCTCCTCTTCGTTGAGCCGGGAATGGGTAGTTGTGAACGGATGAATGACCAGAGTTTTGGCATCGCCCACATTAGCCAGGTGCGAAGCAAGTTGAACCGCATTGATAAATCGCATAGCAGCCGGAGCCCCACCCTGAACCCCAAAGGTCAGCATACTGCCAAATCCATGGTTAAGGTATTTGCGGGCCAGGGCGTGGTAGGGGTGCTGGGGTAGTCCTAGGTAGGAGACAAAACTAACTTGGGGCTGCTGTTCCAACCATTGAGCCAAGGCCAGGCCATTGGACAAATGCCGTTCGGCCCGCAAGGATAAGGTCTCAAGACCTTGGAGCAACAGAAATGCGCCAAAGGGATTCTGACAGGCCCCTACACCGTACTGGGTGTCACAGCGGGCCATCATGGTAAAGCACGAGTTGAGTCCTCCCTCGATGGCGGCCTTGTCCCAGTAGGACGCGCCGTCGGGGCCGGGGGTGGTAAGGGCGGGAAATCGGCCGCTGGCCTTCCAGTTGAACCGACCCGCGTCCACAATGACCCCGCCAATTGTGGTCCCGTGCCCGCCAATCCACTTGGTCGCCGAATGAACCACGATATCAGCCCCATGATCCAGGGGACGGATCAGATACCCGCCCATCCCAAAGGTATTGTCCACCAGCAGGGGAATACCCTGGCTATGGGCGAGGTCAGCCAAGGCCCGGAGATCGGGCACGTTGAATTTGGGGTTCCCGATGCTTTCCACGAACAGCGCCTTGGTACGGGCGTCGATTAGGCGGGCCATGGTCAGCGGGCCATCATCACAGGCGAAACGGACTTCGATGCCCAGCCGAGCCAGCAGTTCCTTAAACATAACGTAGGTTCCCCCGTATAGATTCGGAAGGGATACAATGTTATCCCCCGCGCCGGCGATGGTAATAATGGCCATAAATTCGGCGGCCTGACCACTGCTGGTGGCCATGGCGGCTACGCCGCCCTCCAGCGCAGCCATGCGTTCCTCAAAGACAGCGTTGGTGGGGTTGGCCACCCGGGTGTACAAGTAGCCCTTTTTCTCGCCATTAACGAGTTTAACGGCGTCCTCGGCACTATCGAGGATATAGGACGATGTCGCAAAGATAGGGACGGCCCGGGCACGACTGGGCTCGTCCTGGGCACCTCCCTGACCAGCGTGGACCTGAAGGGTTTCGAAGCGGAGTGGCGGGGGCATGGCAAATGGGAAGACGGCCGAGGAAGCGGGGTAGGAAGGTAAATGAGCAGAAGGGGAAGGGGGTTTAGTGGCTAATAAGGTGGAGAAAAGGGAGAGTTAAGCTATCAAGCGCAGCCATCCTATGCCTTCCGATAGAGCAGTCCATGACATCCCACCCAGGCTGAGATACCCCCCGCCCGGGATGCGGCACTCAGTGCATTTCAGATGAGGTGACTCCTCAACAAAATGGCCCGACCTACTTGGCAGGAGCGCCGCTCTGTGCAGCCGACTTTGAGCCAGGTGAGGCTGGCGCACTTTCCTGCCCCCTTGACCGAAAATAAACCTCATGATTCATCAGTATTCCGCATTCTGACTCACTACCAATGTACATTCTAGGGCATAGAGCCACTGGGGAGGGATCCCGTTGGGCCGAACCGTCCAGCAGCAGGTACTTAATTCCGGAGGAAAGGGAAATGGGGAGCCCCCGCGATGCTAATTGCGATTATCAAGACCGAGTACCGGTCACAACACTGACGATGAAGCACACATTTATTAGACCCAATGCAAACGGCACACTAAAAGCAGAGAATGCGCACATCAGTCCAAGTAGGCACGGATACCAAAACTAACTCCAATCCCAGCTACCAAATTGGCATACGGACAGCTAAAAGGGGTATTAGAAGGGGGGGGGGTCGAATGATTGTCCATAAAAGCAATAAGAGCATAAGGAGGGAAGAATAGCAAAAAAAAAAGCAATCGGAGCAATAAAAATAAAATGCAGGGTGAATCGAAACCAAATAACCAAATTGAGACCGACGCGACAGGGATGGGTTTCGCGAATGATGAAAATAAATAACAAATACCTATAAAAACAACCAAAAACTGACGCAGCCCCAGCGGGAGGGGGGGGGCAATACTACTGACGCGGCGCGAATAGCCCAGCACCGTCCCATCTACACTGAGCAACGGGGGCTCTCTATTTTTCCACATCGTGTCTAAATGATACGGTGGAATTGCGGTGGCGGGGGTGGTCGTTCAACGGGGATGGCTGGCGCTGAGGGACAATGTCTGAAGGAGAAAGATATGGGGAGCCACTGCGCGTGGTGGGATTCGAGTCCTCGCGCGCGGGAGGGGTGGAAGTCGGCTTGGGTGTCCCTTCCGCCCCGGGCTCTTCGAACCGCAGGGTGGGGTTCGTGGGTGGCCGCCGATCCATTTCGTCAATTTTAATTTCCAGGTACTGCGGGTCGTCATCGTCTCCATTATAATACTGAGAGGACTGTGACGAGCGTGACCCGTGTCGGTTACGGTCGGCCTCAATCAAGGTCTCATGGATCGCATGGCGGGGTACGCTGGTGTAGTCCGGGCCCTTGGCCCCGACCGTGGCCTCGCCGGGGGGGAATGCTGGCCCACCCTCGTCACTCTCGTCGAGACGCTTCACTGAGGTGACCGTATACGAAGCATCATCACTCCCGTCGGGCCGCTGAATGACAATCTGCTGGCCGGACCGGACCATGGGGAGGCGACTGACAAAATTACCAATCATGGAGTTGTTGGTCAGGGTACGGGTATTGATGCGGCTGCCCAAGTGGAAGAGGGGGATGGTCACACCGTGGACCAGCACCGAACTCATCACGACAAAGGTCACGATGGGGTAGATCACGTCGTAGGCCGGGGGGTTGATTTGGTGACTCTCCATATAACTGCGGGCCACCATGATGTAGTAAAGGGCCCCGACCCCAATGGGGCCGAACCAGCCAGCAAAGATGGCCTCCCGCCACGTTTTGACCGCGGGGATAAACTTACAGAGGGCGATGAGAATGGGGAGGCGCCGGAAGATCAACACGCAAATCGCCGTCACAAAGAACCGCCACAGGTGCAGGTTCATGGACGGGATATTGAACATGTTCCACGGAATAATGGTTCCAAAGTAAATGAAGAACGTTACATTGAACAACATATCAATCACCTCCTGTAGGTGGGCCTCCTTGGTTTCCTTGCGGAACCAGTCGTCCCAGGCAAAAGCGGTACCGGCACAAAACACCGAAAGCAGGTCGTCACTGGCGATGAGACCCACCACACCCAGCAGGAATATGGTCAGGGCGATGCTATAGGACAGGAACGATTCCTTATCAATGAGACACCGGCCCTCGGCGAGGTACAGGAGTTTGCGGGCACCATAGCCCACCACGGAGCCAATCACCACCGATAGGAGGACTTCGTATGCCCAGGCCATATAGAACCACTTGCCAATAGCCTTACCCGTGTTGTCGGGGTAGATGAGCAGATAAAGGGCCAGGTAGAGAAGGGGGAACCCCAGGCCTGGAGGAGGAGAGAGAGAGAGAAGGAATGTAAGACAGCAAGGGGTTGGGGTTAAAAAGGGGTCGCGCTAGTCAAGTAAGGGAGTGGGATGGATGTATACAGGGAGCGTTGCAAAGGCCGGGGAGAGGGCAGGTACAGGCAGAGGTGTGAACTTACCATCGTTGGATCCACTTTCGGCCGCTAAAATATTACGGAGATTTTTGGGTACCCGCTTCTCAGCAAACCGACCCTTGATGACGGAGTTGGCCAAGATCTGGTAGCAGTCACGAATAAACGAGGGGAAAAGAGAGGGGCATTAATGATCACGAGATTAAGGGTGGGGGTGATATGCCCAATATGAGACTGGCTACCCCCCAATGGCCGGATAAAGAATGATCCTAAAAACGGAAAAGGGAGATATATTTTGGGGGTAGAGGCACATTGTGGACTTACGGGATCAGTAGGAGTAATGCATGCGGCCACGACGAGTGAGTCAAGCTATATCCGGAATTGTTAAAAGAATACAATAGAGGCAGGTGGTCCGAATGGTTAGAGTTAGACAGTGCGGAGTTATGGAAGGTAGAGCAAAATAAAAATCAATCGGCCCAGCCATTCCACGGAATACATCACCGGGTAACGAAGGGGGGAGAGGCGTGGTGGCAGTGGGTAATAACTTTGGTAGAATATAAGTACTGTGTACCAGAAACAAGTAGGCATATGGCGCACCTACCCATGGGAGTTGAAAAACTAAATGGATGATAATACCGGAGATTACCCACATGCAGCCCATGACGGGTAATAGAAGCATGAAGAGGGATTTCCATTCCTTGAATACGTAGGCTCTGGATTGGATGTGACGAGGTGAGGGGCAAGAAGGAAGCACATCAAAAATGTCAGACTCGCAGGAAGGGGAGAGAAGCGGGCAGTAGGCTCAATGGCAGCAGTATAATTATGTGGTGAGATAGGAGGGGGTACTTACTTTGGTAATTCGATACCGGCGGCCATAACCTAAGTGCGGGTCAATGGTGGTAGAGATAGAGGGAGTTAGTTGGCAAGCCAAACAAGGCAAAGTTATATTATTATATTAGGTATGCGCTCAAGTGACCAGGGGTTTCTGGAGGTTAGGGCGGTGATAATACACCCCCCCCAGAAAAAGAAGTATGGAGGGGTTAGTTAGAGGGTTAAGGCGCTCCATTCGACCCATCCCACTGAATCCGGGGGAGATCGTCAGGATGCAGGGCCATCTCATTGGAACGAAAATCAGCGCCAAATCAATGCAAGGCTAAGAAGACTGCACACTCATAATCCTCGCTCTGTTCCGCTGAGACACCAATTCGACCATTTTTCTGATACCCAATGAGCAGTTAGGGGTGGGCGTTTCAACCTTCCCCATCTATAACCCCTTCCCCCCCCTCCATTCATCCACCAACGCCTCCCCCAGAAATAATAGGGGGAGCTTAATCGCCAAGGCCCCTGAAGAGGGCGATGAGTGGCTGGAGGAGGAGGAGGATGCAGGCCCCGCCGCGATTAGGAGAGAGAAATTTGGGGAAATCAGGGAAAGGAAGCTGGGGGGGGATTATCGTATCCACAAGACCGCCTTGATGGGTGTAGTAGGCCACAGAGAAGGAGAGGCGCGCCAAGAGCCATAATATACAGTCAGCCAGCCTCGTTTAGAGTGATGGACTTACCTGGAGGGCAATGACGTACCGGGCGAATTCCTTGGTAAATGAATCAATGTCAAATAAATTAGAGGGGTCCACCAAGCCAATGCAGATGGGCCCGATAATAATACCATAAAGGGTTGCTACCACTGATACCCCGGAATTGAGGGGCATTACGGAATAGGTGGGCAATGACGACAAATTCCCCCGACCAAAATAGCATAGATTGCGATTAATAATAATGGATCGGTGTGATTATATAACAGCTGGGTTTAAATGGCCCAGACGGCCAAAGGGAAAGAGGGAGACAATCGCGGTCAGGGTTGAGTGGGAGGGGATTTTTCCGCGGATGGGACAAGGACCCGAGGGACATGATGGTCCACAATACCCGCGCTCTTTCTTGAATCACGGCCATTATCCCCCATTTGGAAAAGTGGGGATGATAGGCCAGATTCAGTCCAAGAGGGGCAGGAGAGTGGCCAAATTGGGCCAGAGTGTCGAGTAAATTAGGCGTTCCCCGGGCGAGATAAATATGACCACAAGACGCTACATGAAAATGATAAGAGGGACATATTGTACTTACAGGCTTCCGATAAAAACAGCCGCTCCTTAATGAACATGGAAACGAGGCCATAAATGATAATGAACCCGCCCAACATGGCCGGAATGATGTTGGTCGGGACGGCGAGGACCAGGCTGGACGTCATGGCGGGCGATGAATGACGCAGGACCCGGGGCTGGTGGAGCAGCGGGTGGGAGACTATATGTATGGCGAATGAGTGAGTATGCAGTAATACAGGGCCTTCACGAGAAGGCAGGCCAGTGGAGCAATAGTAGTGCTTGGGGCTGGCAATCTAAAATTGGGAATGCGAAGGGCAGTAGTAGTGGGAAGTGCCGAAGAGTAAGGTATATGAGGGGTGTGAATAGAGTACAGGGAGAGGGGGTTTTAGGGTTCAGGGAATGCAGGAACCGGGAACAAGGAAGGATGAACACCCCGCAATCAGTAAGAAACATTAATAAACACAAAAAAGTAAGTGGTGGTAACATACGGAAGAAGAGGAAGGAAGAGGAAGGAGGGAGGGGGGAGAGTGGGTGATATATTCCAAACAACCCAAGTAAAAGGAGTGAAGTGAGCATATAGCCAAGGTCTGGCGGTTTAGTAAGGGTTGACCACAAGAATGTATGCATTCATATCGCGGGGGGAGTGAAGTTCGGGGGAAAGAGAGAGCAGCAGTCTTCTCCTCGACACTTGACCCCTCCGCCTATATAGAAGGAATTTTACTGTAAGGGGGGAAGGAAAGGAGGGTTAGTTATTAAAAACTACACCTATCCAAAGGGGCAAAGGACTTACCGTTTGTGGCGAAGCGGGCGTTTAGACTCGGCCGGGGAACGCGTAAATTAATACAGGATAATAATAAAGGAACCCTAAGGCTGGTGGTGAAAACGATAGGCAGAGAGAGATGAAATATCAAAGCAGAGAGACCCACGCGACCAAACTGACAAGAGACAAATAACCGGGGCAGGTCGGGGGTATTTATATGCTGGAGTGGGCCACAACCCTCCCTCCCCTAAACCAACGACTGCACGCCCCCCGGTTCGTCATCGTTACGGTGGCGTGCTGCTCCTGGGCGGGTCCCGTTGCTAGCCTTTATTCTCTGTGGGGGAAGGAGGAGTTGTTGTTGTACAAATGTACCACTACTGTTAGTCAATAATATACTCTCTTTCTCGCCCTTGCCCAACAACTTGTTAGGATTAGTTAAGAGGGATTGGGATGCAGCCGCAGATGCACGGCGACGGGTACAGCCAATGGAGAAAATTCCGTCCCCAACAACCACCCCCGGCGGCTGCTGTTTATAGCAACCGCCGCTTGACACTTGGTTTATTAGTGCTGCTGTAACATAATAATACAACTACCCAAACTGGCCGATTAGATAGAGAAAGTGGGTCCGTTGAGGTTGAGGTGGCGAATTATATAGGGTTGGTCGTTTGGAGCTGCTAGTATAGTGGTGGTAGTGGAGGTGACTCACTCCCCCGTTGAGATCACCGCCGTCTCGAAGGTGTACAATCCCCACTCCCTCCCATAGTTCACCCTTCTATAATCAGCTAAACTTCGATGCCCAGTTGCATTGTCGGGTCGGATTATTACCCGCAACAGACAAAGGTTGGTTTTTTCTGCATTGATTCTAAGCAACTTCGACTGATACAGCTAGCTGGGCATACGACTACGACTACTGCTACTGCTACTACTACTGCTACTGCTACTACTACTACTACTACTACTACTACTACTACTACTACTACTACTACTACTACTACTACTACTACTACTACTACTGCTACTACTACTACTACTGCTACTGCTACTACTGCTACTACTGCTACTACTGCTACTACTACTACTAGCTGGCCTTTTCTGCGCAGGCCGGTCCGTCAATACAAAGAGGGGCCATCGTCGCCCACCACAGCCCATCGTTATACTCAGTCGATGCACACTACTAGGCTAAAATCTCGCACGCCGTGACTTGCAAGTAGTGGTCTATTTTATCACTGGCACTGCAAGGAGGAGGTAATACATTCACACGGCTGAAATTCCGATTCCCCCTCGTGTTGCTGAATTGTTGGTTTCCTTCCCAACTAAATACGCTTGCGGGATTCCCCACAGCACCGGTCCCCAGACCCTCCGGAATGATCCGACCTTATAACCTTATCAGATGACCAGGCACACCCATCCCTGGTTGCAGTAACCGTCGACCCAAGCTTCGCGCGTCCAAATTCCACGGCCCTCACCAGTCACGAGCTCAGCGGGCGTTGGCCATATCCCTAGTTTTCTTACTTCAATTATTATTATTATTATTTAAAAAACGAGAAAAAAAAACACCTCCAGAATTAAGGTAACATCGGGATATGGAATTAGTCATCAATGGCACGCTGCCTTTCCATTGTCCCCTGCTGCACTCGTTGGAAATTGGCATCATTGTTTAATCTTGTGCGACCAGCCGAAGTAGTACCAGGCCAACCGTAGGGGCTGATGGGTGCCTGGACTAACCATCGAACTCTCCTCAGTCGAGCAACTGTACTTTGCAGAAATGATTGACAATCACACTAAAAAAGCAATTGGGTGCCAGTCCACACGCCACATTAACGAGCCAAAACACCCCTCAGTTCGCTGGTCATCATTATCACAGATATCCAGCCCAACCCTACACCCACCAGTCAAAATAACAACCACATAATTGCCCCGCCTTTATTTAAATAAAAATAAAAATTAAGCATCAGTCGGGAGGACAGCGTATTCGACAAACTCGCTGTAGTTCCGGATGGCAGGGTTGTACTATTTTTAAGGAAAGTGGCTCGCTTTCCTCAGAGGCCGAATAATTTAACAATATCTACCAAATCTATCCATTGTTTCAACCATATTACCTGCACGATTTTTCCGACTTTCCGACGTATGAGCAACGCACATTAGAAATGGGGGGTTTCACAGATTATCGGGTCGGGCTCGGTTCCGCAATGATAAATGTCCTCCCTCTTCATGTATATATATATATCTATATCTATATCCATTAGTTCCCAAATTCAATAATGCATCGCCCAATTCAAAAATATGGCCCGACTAGTCCACCCGTCTCACTCACGAGTCAAGTCACATGCATGGGGTTCACAGTGGATATTTGGCCCAATCCCACAGTCACCAGGTAATCGGCCCAATCCAGTAAGAAAGAGGCCAGCAAGTAGTTTACTGGACTTTATTCGCCTCACTGCATCCACCCAAATAGAGTATAGGCCACCACTGTAAAGGATTGAAGTTAATTTTTTATTTTCTAAAAAAAGCAATGATTAATCACTCACAACCACTCTCTATAAACGCTAAAAGGCACCCTTTTAAAAAACAGAGCAAATACCGGACACTTCGTACCTCTTCAATTGATTAGTTGTGGTCCGTTTCCATTGAATCGGCATCGTCCCCGACATCCATATCAGAGGTGGCATCGGCCATGGTCACCGCCATAGGTAGGTCCGTCTCGGCGGTGTCCTCGTTCATAAATGATGGACCAGGGTCCGTCTCGAGTTGCATAGTGGACTTGTCTAGGGGTTCCGCTGAATTGGAATAGTGGGTATGCATGGGCAAGTCTTCCTGCATGAGAGTGGGGTCGGCGGTATCATCCGTGCCAATATCCATGTGAATCGGAGATGCGGGTTGGAGCTCTTGTGGGGGTGCGGGTTGTATCTCCGAGCAACTAGAGGGTGCAGGCGGACTACCCATGGCCGGGATTATTCCAGAGGGAATTGGGCCAAGCTCAGGTTCAGACTCGGGTTCAGGTTCAGGTTTGGGTGTGGGTAGGAGTGGTGGGGAGGGGGTTCGCGTATCCGAGCTGGGGGCCATGGGCGTTGGGGCGTCGACCAGGGACAGTGTCGTCGCTATTGGATCGGGGGGCGCATCCGGGGTTTCGGCCACCGGAGCATTCGTGGCGGCAGCAGCGGTCACTGGTGCGTCAGCGGGGGGCTCCACCGCCGGGCTCGGTGGGATAGATGATACCTCCTCCGGGCCGGGCGACTCCGTCAGTGGTTCGGCAGAAGTATCCGCCTTGTCCGACGCTTCAGCCGAGGCATCCGGAGATTTCGGTGGTGCACCCGCCGGGCTGTGGGAGGGTGACCGTGGGGGGGACGCGTGGCCGTTGATGGGTCCACTCCTAGTGTCTACGGTCGAAGTCACTAAAATCACCTTTTCCAGTGCCCGCAGGTATTTAAGCGGGGTTTTGTGCTGACCCACATGGATAGTAAGTAGTTCGCAGATTCGTTGGATGGTAAATGGAGGACCGGTAAACTCCGACAGCAGCGCGGCGAACCGCTCCACTTGCGCCGTTACATCCCGCCGCTGTTCCGCCCGCTCTTCGGGTTTCAAATTCGGTAGCTGGTCAAGCTTGCGACCGAGGGCCTGGTGCATTTCATCAACGATGAAGGTTTGGAGGGTCGCCCACTCCACATGTCGGGTTATATTGGTTTCGGCGATTTCCAGTAACTGGCGCTGGGCCTCTGTTTGGGTAGTTAACGGCAGTGGGGGGGAGGATAAAATAACACGGAATGAGAAAGGCAGGTGCTAGGCTAGTACGGCGCATTTTCCCCCCATTGTCCCAGCAACCAGGTGATAGCCGTGGGCAGCGGAAGGGCGGGTCCGCTGTCTCCGCGTAAAACCAAGAATTTATATACCTACCGGTGGGTTCGGCGGGCTCGGAAGCAGGCGAGTGGTCAGGCGTGGTGTTTGCGCCCCCGTCGGTAGACTCGGGCTCGTCAGTGGGTGGCGGTGTGAGGATGGGATCGACCTGAGCCGGCTCGATTGAGCCAGGGCTCGAGGGAACCGGGGCGCTGTCGGTCATGTCACGATGGTGCCAAACAGGGAGCCGATGATGGGGCGGAAGAAAGAGGGGGGCGTTGCTCAACTACTCGACAAGGCGAGGGGGAGAAACAGAACCAGATGAAGGGAATAATAAATTGGAAGTACTGGATAATAGAGTTGCAGGGGGAGGAGTTTGGAAAGAACTGACCGCGCCTCGATGCATGGACTACCACTAGTGGGATAGGCACATCTCTCCACGAGACTAGCCGTGGACCTTTTCGTGGGGCAGGTATCCCCTCTACCAAGGCTTAGGGAATTGCGCAAGGAGCCCACCACTAATCCCCGAACTAGGAAGAGGCCGAGGACTTCTTGAATTCCAACATTACAGTGTGGAGGTGGTCTCCGTTACGGGCATTTGGCCACCTTTGTTTTCCAGGGACCCTTCCTGTTTCTAGGAGTACCGGCGGTAAGGGAATAGGGCCCATGTCATTTGGGCATCTCTCCTTGCGCGAGTTTTTTATATTAGACGCGGTGTTGATTGTTTATTGACTCCAAGTATTGTCCCAGCCACTCCACTGGAGCTGAGTAGCAATGCCCAACTGATTGCCATCCCTCCCATAGGCCTAAACTCCGTGCCCTTACTACACCCCTCTCCCCTATTTAAACGATGACATCTCCGTTGAATGGTTTAATCAATGTATTATTTTCGTCAGCGTACATTATGCAAGTGAGAAGAAGGCGGGCCGGGCAACCCCTAAGTTATAGAAAAGCGCTCTCTGGAGGTAAACACGCCCATACTAGTCATACGCCGGTTCCACGAATGCCGTCCGAGCCGGGCTAGACAGGGGCCGTGGATCCTTTCCCCATTTTTACAGGCACTCCAAGCAGGCGACATTGGCCTAGGGGCCCCACGGATGGACCAATCTGGGATACAGGAACGCGGGGTGGCTGGCCGCGGGCTACCTGGCATGTCGGCGGCTAGTAAGATGGGGAGGTCTTCCACTACTCGTCAGTAGTGAGCAAAACATCGTTTTCGTCAAAGACCAGGAGCCCTGCCTCTAGGTTATCAATGAGCAAGGCCAGGCGCTGCTTCGAAATATCTTCTTTCTGTAGAACAATAATCGGAAAACATAAAACAAACAATACCACAGCCATACATGGGTTATTGGGAGCGGGAACAATTGAGCACATTCCTTCTAAAAATAGTACACCACTCTGACCGGGGTTTACATACATCCCGCCGCCCTTTCCGACGAGCACTTCCACGAAAACCCCATCCTGGGCAAAGCTACCTACCTGACGCAGTTGGTCCAATTCGTCGCCAAAGATTTCCGTCATTTGAGCCATGTAATAGTCGCGGAAGCTAGTTTGGGATTTGTGGGCAATATCGGCAAAGGCACCCGCCACATCGACAAAGCTCTATTGGGACATGCATCCATAGCGAAGGGGATAAGGGAAAACAGTGGCCAATGTGATGGGGAAATGAGATAGGGTGAACCTGGAGGGCAAAGCGGGGGGGCAAGGTCACGGTCAGATAAGTGGTAGATACAGGGGGGCGTGGTCTTACGTGGAAGCTCAGTAGAGACCGGGCCAGAACGAGTGGCTCGAGCAGCCGGCTGGAGACACGGGCCACATCCCACCAAAGGTGGGGTGGGAAGATGGTCTGGTCAAACTTAACAGGACGCTATCGAAATTAGGGTCAGGTTCATCAAAGCGGGGGATAGGAAGGTGTATGGTGGTAAGTCGCAAGTGGAAATCAAGGTTAAGCGCGGGCTCTAAATGCCGCCAAACCCAGCCAGTCGGGGGGAGGGGCGCTCCTTCACGGGAAATCCACAGCTGGTGTGGCTATTAAAATTGGTGGCGAATGTGTGGAATAGGGGGTTGGTGAGGTTAGGGTTACCTGATCTGCGGCGGGACGAGCAGTCCCGTCCTGGGTACCATCTATGGTATGCAGTTCGGCCGAGACTTGGGCAATACGGCTCATCATCTGTAGAAGCTTGGGTGCAACGATACGATCAGTTGATACTTGTTCGAAACCTGCAAGAATGATTTCCAAGGGAGGTGGGTTAAAAATAGAACGGTATATACATAGATCCACCAAAAGGTAATTAAACAATTTAAGATCTTGCCCGAAACTTGCGGTAGACAGAAGCCGGATAACCATGGGCACCCACGGCAGGGGGGTGTATCTCGGGAATGGGTTATTTACCTTGGGCTACAACGTCGAGGGCTTCATGGAAGCGATTACCAGAGACCGAGTCTTCAGTCGATGCGGCAGATGAAATGGTGGTATTGAGTAGTTGATCAAAATTGGCGTCCAAATGCTGGGCGATTAGGGCCAGTTGGGCGGTGATTCGGCTTTCCGATTGCGCATCGGTGACATCAATTTGCGATGGGCCGTTGTCAATATCCATGGCATCGTCTGACCGACCTATGGGTAGTGATCATAGGTGATTTTATATAACATATTAGCTAGCTAATCGTTCCAATATCAGGCGCAGCAGGCCGACAGGGCTCCGGGATATAATAGCGAGCCGTACAACTGTACATAGACAACACAATAGCCGACACAAGTAGTAACGAAGGATTTTTTTAAAAAATAAAAAGAATTGAAAGAACATCAGCCGAGACTACTTACCCTTGGTTGGTGGTGGGTGGGCTTTGCGGCTGACCATTGTAATACTAGAGTAAAGGGAATTCGGACGGGGTCGAATGCAAACGAGGAATGAATTGAGTTGGGCCGGCTGAGGATAACGAACTGGGAATAGGACGGGGGCGAAAGGAACGCAGATATGGCATGTGCATGCGTTCGTTTAGAGGGTAGGAATTGGGATTGGAGCAAACGGACCAAGTTTGGAGGGCCATAAAAAAAAATACCAAAAGAGGGGACGGATGGTTTGAAGGGGATGGGAATACTATGGAGGAGAAGCGACTAAGCGGTTAAAAGTGAAAAGGCTGAATTAGCTGAGGCCCGGCCAACTAAGGGCACGTGATCCGGAGGTAGGGCAGTAGTGGCCGCTCATTGATATAGCTAGAGGGGGGATGCCACCAACCAACTGACCAGCTTGGTTCACGCGTTTGGCAAACACCCCTCATTCGGATTGGATTAGAGGACATCGTGTGCCATTCGACGGGGTCTGGAACAACCTTTTGGTTGCATGTTCGTCAGTCCATCTAGTTCATTCCATTCCACTTTACTACATCCACTTTCCCTTGTTTACTCTCCTTAGCCTCACCCTTCTACCTACCTACCCCGTTGGACGCGCCCCCCCTAATAACCCATGAGTATATCCAGTGACGAGGTGAACTACCTCGTTCTCCGCTACATCAAGGAATCTGGTAAGCCCCGTAGCTCCTTCCATTCGCTAAACGCTGAGGGGGCCTCGCCGCCCCAGGCTCACCTCTAATTCATCCACCCCACATACCTCCCCTACAGCCCCGCCTCACCCCCCTTTCCGCTTGTACCGAGTGTTCCCTCTTCCTCCCTCCAGGCTTTATCCATTCCGCCTTCGCCTTTCAATTCGAGTCCCAGCTGAGTTTGCCCGATTTTCAGGACCGCCAAGTGAAGCCAGGGGCCTTGCTGAACCTGCTCCAGAAGGGCCTCCAGTACCGGGACCTCGAGACCCATATTGGGGAGGATGGCAGCGTCCGATCCTGTGATGCCCCGCTTACACTATTAGGGGAACATACCTGCGAGGATGTTGGGGCTAAAAAGCGGGTCCCTCGGGGGCCTGCTGATACCACCGCTCCCGCAAACCCGGTCGGTCGCCCTCGCAAGGATGACTCCCGGCGGATCCGCTCCGAACGCGACCAGGGCTCCCACCTCGATAAACCGGCCTCTGAGGAGCCTATTCATAGCCGCCATCGTCCCCTGGAACCGGCCGGCGAGCCCGTGTCGAGAAAACCGCGCTCCGAGTCCCCCCAACCCGATGAAATGCGCCTAGAAAAAATGCAACTGGATGACCCAGTTCTGCCACCTAGTAAGTTTATTCCGACTCCTTCATCCCAGACCCGCTCCCCGCTGCATTGAGGCTTAGTGTGTGTGTATGTGTGTGGGTAAACCCTTGCTCCTCTTTTGTAAACATGCCGTTGACCTGATTACAGTGCTTCCCTCGTTTAACCTTTCTATGTCCCGGCCAACTGCACGCACGTCGCCTGCGCAACTAGCCGCATCTCGGGATCGATCGCGATCCAACTCCGCTACCCACCGCGTGCCTTTATCACTGGACCCCGTTCTAACGCTGCGAGGCCATACCGACCAGGTAACCCTCATCCTCTGATATGCACCTGGATATTCAATATATATATATATATATTCCTGTATTGCCCATATACATGGGGGGCACCATGTCCCTAAACAGTCGACTCATTGCAATCCCATCTTTACCTGGAACCCATACCATGATTTAGGTTTGCACCGCCGCCTGGAACCCCACCCACCCCCATGTTTTAGCGACCGGGTAAGCCACATTTCCTACTTTGCCCTATCCATTGTCACGCAATTCCCAGAAAGGCCCTTTCCTGCAGCACAATTCTAACCACCCATTATTGCTTCCATTACCAATCATTGGCCTATCCTAACTTGCGCCCTTCGCTCTAGGTCCAACGATTTTACCGCCCGGATATGGTCCTTAGGCTCAGATCCCCACCAGCTGGAAGGGACTCCCATCCTACTTAACCATGCGTCCACATCGGAGCAGGATCTCCATTATGTGACGACCCTAGACTGGGATGTAAGTTAATGGTGACTGGATCCCCGATAATATTCTCCGCTAATGGCATAAACACACCGCGTGTGGATCGGATGCCGTGTTAATGGTCATCTTTGGCCACTGCCCAATTTCCTCCACCGCTAACCGATGTTTACATACTTTGTACCCCAATGCACCACTTCCGGAATACTTGCCGGGTTAGCCCTCGGGTAACTATTTAGCGACGGGATCGTTTGATGGGCATTGCCGGATATGGACCCTTCAAGGTAGGTTTATCTTGGGTACCCAAGGCCTTGATACCCCTCCCCCTCTTTTCCTATAACCCTGGCCCACCGCATAAAACCCGGATCCTGACGATTAATGAATGGCTACGCTTCTACATTGGCTATTGACTTATTTATAATACAGGTGACCTTCGGTATACACTCCAGGCCGGAAAGGGTCCGGTTCTGGCCCTCAAATGGGGTCCTCGGGGCAAATCCCTGGTCGGAACCTCCGCGGATGCCGGCGTAAAACTTTGGGACAGTCTGACAGGCGAACTCCGGGCCGAGTACCTTGACCACCAAGGTAAATATAACCTCGGGTTAAGCTAAATTATTAGCCCAGTCCCTATCAAGGGCTGGTTCTCAGGATAGGCTGGCCTTCTCTGCTTTCCCCCTAACCCACTGCAACCCCTAAAACTGGACCCGCCCTCTTTTTCTAATTATATTCCCCCTTGCGGTACCGCCTTCTTTCTCTATTCAGGTGCCGTCTTGGACGTCCATTGGATCACGGCCGGGATGTTTGCCACGTGCTCCAATGATACAAAAATCCTTATTTATAGTTCAGATCAATCCGCACCACTGCATTCTCTAGTGGGTCACACCGGGGGAGTTCATGCCGTACGCTCTGACCCCACGGGACGCTACCTTGCTTCGGCTTCCGAGGACCATACCGCCAGAATCTGGTCTTTGGCGGACGGCCAAACGCAGGCCATCCTAACGGGCCACTCCCAAGACGTCTATGCACTGGAGTGGTGTCCAGTCGCAAAACTATCCGACTCGGTTCCGAGCCTTTTGGCGACCTGCTCGTCGGACCACACCGTCCGGGTTTGGGACGCTACCGCGGCTGCGTGCCTATTCGTTCTGGACCGGTGCGCCGAACCAGTGTTGGGACTGTCGTTTAGTCCCAATGGGCAATACCTGGCTACCGGCTCGCTGGACCACTCGGTCCACGTCTGGTCAACCACCTCGGGCCAGTTGGTCAAACAGTACGACTACCCCTCGAGTGTGCTGGGGCTCCAGTGGAGTCCAACCGGTGACTATATTGCTTGCTGTTTAGTTGACACGACCACCTCTATCCTGGACGGTCATATGAAACCAGTGGGTACTTAGTCCTGGGTCAAGAGGTGTTTTATACCGAGCCACGGGCCAACCCTACTCTATTCATTTCCTGGTCCATTTTCTATTTAGATGGGGTGGTGCTTTGTAACCGCCTTAAAGTATAGGCAATGTAGAATTATATTCATCAATTAAACATACCCAAACCCAAATCCCAATGGATCCTTGAACTGCGGGATCCAGTCCGGTGATATCCGGGAATTCAGCGGGCAATATGAACCCACTCGTAGGCCCTTGGGCTCAGGGGGTGGCATTAGCAAACACCGGTTTGATGGGCTTTTTCGAAGCTAAGCCTGGTATCGGAGTGACTGATACACTTCCTCCCTGGGAATTCCGACATGTATGGGCGTTTTCGGTCAGGCGGGACTTCCTGGGCCCGATCCTCCCTCTACAGAATACCAGGCTAGTCACTCTTTCCTTTTTTTCCCCTGCCGCTAGTATGCGGAATGGCCTCTTAGCCGGCCAGTGTTCTACAGCTGGCTTAGAGTTAGAGGGGTTATACTATGCCAACCAACCCGAAGTGACGGCTCCCATTGCTATTTACGGTCAAGCGGTCAACCGCTTAAAAAAGCGTTATAGGATGTGCACACGGTTAGCTTTAGGGGTATTCTGCCAAAGCAAGGAATTATACGGGGTAGCTGGCCCTGGTTCAATTATCATTATTTATTAGCATGATGGGTCGGTGGTTTATAAAGGGTTCGCTACCAAGGTGTAGAACCAGAGGGGTTGGACCACCACCAGTCCAGCTCCAGTAACCCGTGTGGACAAACACATTCCCATAGACCAAGTCTTTGAAACGGTTGGGAACCACTCCAGCTTGATATTCCAATGCCACTCTTCCCGCGTCTTTCGGTCCATGCCAGCTAATTACTTCCATTGAGTTATCCCACCCGCCTGTGACATTCGAACACTTTACTATAGTATCCAACGAAATTCCCTCTCCTCCTCCCTGACCGCAATCCCCTCGTCATGCCCGGCCCCTCAAAATTGCAATCGCCGGTACCCCCCGCCGAGTCTGCTACAGCACCCCTAGGTAGGTCAATGAGCAATGCAACTCTACTGCCACTGCATTCTCCGCCTCGGAATTGTCCAGCTTCCCATCCTTGTTGCATCATCACTAACCCCACTTTGCCTTTGGCAAATTTTCTTTGGGCGGTGCTACTGGAATAGCCCCTGTCAGGCCCTCCGACTTGGTCCTTCACCGCATTCCCCCTGGCGAACTGGCCGCCTTGGCCGGTGGCCCTCTGGTCCCCCAGATCCCTTTGACCGAGCCTCTTCAATTCGACCCTTTGGTAAGTGACTTGCTCTACAATAGCCACTGTTAAATAAATGAGGTATAAAACCACATGGCTTTGATCCGGCCCTAATTATGTTTATACCAGTGCCTTTTGTGTGATCAGTTCCCAGTTGCTGTCGATGCCCCCATCACTAATGAAGAAATCGAGGATCAAATTGAAGCGTGCTTCCTGCGCCCCGACCCCGTTTTTCCCCAACACTGGCTCCCAACTTGCCAACGGTAAGCCACCCCTACATGCATATCCAAATCCTTCCCCGGGCCTTACAGACGTTACGGTACTGAGGCATTCCAGCGACCCAAATAAAAATCTAATTGGTAATCGACAATGTTAACCATAATTCACATTATCTCAAATACACCTGGCGATACCTAGATCCTGGCCCCGGGAGCCACAGTTGAACAACCTGCGGGATACACCGGCCTACCGCCTCACGTCCATCCTGGAACTGGATCGGGACCCCGTGTCCTTTGCCGTACAGGGTATCCATAGAGTAGGTAGACCAAGTTCCGCACCCGTCCTCATCCCCATGCCCATCCCCATGCCCCATCCACATGACATATTCACCTCATCGGCCTATTAAATTGAATGACCATCTGATTTTTCCCATGTATCTTTAGGTGACGACATCCGAAAACGACTCTGCCATCGACAATCCGGCCTCTTTTGCACGCAAGACGACTGGGCCCGACAGTTACGTGCGGGGACGATCCTCGGGTGTTCCTTTTGCCCCGGGTGGCCTGGTCGAGGCTGTACGCAGCGAAAACCCAGCGGTCGACCCCCTGGCCGACTTTTCCCTCTTTGAAGACAACCTGCTAGTGGTGGCGCCTGGGCTGGACCATGGTCTCGCTGTAGAACCCCCCTCGGCCTTGGCTAAATCTTCCCCCACCATGGTCGACCTCCTTCGGTCCGAGTCCTCCTGGCTCCCACAAAATGATAACAAGTCCGAAAGGGATGGGCTCGCCCCCCCTGACCGTCCCCTTCCCTTGCCCACCCCCCTACCCACAGAGAGTACTCCCATTGACGAATTCCTGCCCAGGGGGGACTATCAGGGACTTTCGGAGAGTGATGTGGCGTTCCGTCGCCCCAAGCCCACCTATAGGCGGGAGTGGGCCCATGAAGTAGACGTGACTCGTGAATTCAGTAATTTCCATGATGTAGTGCCTGAATTGGCCCACCAGTTTCCCTTTGAACTAGACACCTTCCAGAAACAGGCCGTGTACCACTTGGAGCAGGGCGACTTTGTGTTTGTGGCCGCCCACACGTCGGCCGGAAAAACGGCCGTCGCCGAGTACGCCATTGCCATGTCCCTCAAACACATGACTAAAACCATCTACACCTCCCCCATCAAGGCCCTCTCCAACCAAAAGTTCCGCGATTTCCGGAAAACTTTCGGGGACGATAACGTTGGGATAATCACGGGCGACATTCAAATCCAACCCGAGTCGCCCTGTTTGGTAATGACCACCGAGATTCTGCGCTCCATGCTGTACCGCGGATCGGACCTTATCCGGGATGTTGAGTTTGTGGTGTTTGATGAAGTACATTACGTGAATGACTCCGAGCGGGGTGTCGTATGGGAGGAGGTAATTATCATGCTGCCGGCCCATATCAGTTTGATTCTGCTCTCGGCCACCATTCCCAATACGAAAGAGTTCGCCGACTGGGTGGGCCGGTCCAAGAAGCGGGACATTTACGTTATCAGTACCACCCACCGGCCAGTGCCGCTGGAACACTACCTCTTCGTGGACCGGGAGGTCTACAAGATTGTGGACCAGACGCGCTCCTTCCTGTCCCTGGGCTGGAAACAGGCCCGCGACGCCCTTGCGAATGCGATCCGAAGGGAAAAGGCATTGGTCCTGGGTCGGGGACGGGGGCGGGGCGGGCTCACCCGCAGCCAGTCCTTTCCCGACCGGATTCCGTGGACCCACTTAATTGAGCACCTTAAGAAGAAAGAGCTCCTGCCGGCCATCGTGTTTACGTTTTCACGTCGCCGGTGCGAGGAATACGCCGCGAGTCTGAACAGTGCCAACCTCAACTCGCTGGCTGAACGCACCGAGGTTCGGGGGTTTATCTACCGGAGCCTGCTGCGTCTGAGTGTTGTCGACCGGGGTCTTCCCCATATTCGCCACACCAGCCGACTCTTGGAACGGGGTATTGGGATCCACCACGGTGGCCTGCTACCCATTGTAAAGGAAATGGTGGAAATTCTCTTCTCCCGGGGGCTGGTTAAGGTGCTATTTGCCACGGAGACGTTTGCCATGGGGGTCAACATGCCTGCCCGCACCGTGGTCTTCTCCTCCATCCGCAAACACGATGGCCGCACTTTCCGGGACCTGCTGCCGGGCGAATATACCCAAATGGCCGGGCGGGCCGGGCGGCGTGGACTTGACTCCACCGGGTTGGTGATGATTGTGGGTGCCAGCGACGTGCCCGACTCCCTAACCCTTCAAAAAATGATCCTGGGACCGGCCACCAAGCTGCAGAGCCAGTTCCGATTGACGTACCCCATGATACTGAATCTGCTGCGGGTCGAAACCCTCAAGGTGGAGGAAATGATCAAACGCAGTTTTTCGGAGAACACCAACCAAAAATCCCTACCCGAGGCCGAGCAAGAGCTGTTGCGCAACGAATCCCAGCTGGCCAAGGTTGGCCAAGCCGACTGTGTAATCTGTCAGGATTCGCTAAAGGCCTTCCACGCAACCCAGCTACAGTTGGACGACACCCGGCGGCGCCTCTACCTGGCTATTTCCAGCTCACCCCTCGCCAGTAAGGGATGGCAATCGGGCCGGGTGGTTATTCTAACCCCACCGGGACGATGCAATCCCACGTTGGGCGTCATTATTCGTACCCAGAGCCACTCCCGGCTACTAGGCCCCGATGCCCTTAGTCGAATTGCGGCACATTGGACGACCACACCGGTTTCCAACCGGGCCCTGGCCTCGTCGCGCCAACTCACATGTTTAATTGTTGGCAATGAACAGGGTGCCTGGGCCGATAGTCGGGGTAAAATCGCCACCGACTCTGAGGATGACCTTTACCCTTTCCTAGATGGCATCCGTGGCGAGGGTGATGTCGAAGTGGGCCGTTGCCCGTTTACCCTGGCTCCACTTGAAGAAGCATCCCTCCAGTCCCGAGTAGTTACCGTGGATCTGGCCAGTGTCGCAGTGACCACCGATGTTTCCCTCAAGGTCGGACTATTTACTAGATCAGTTCTCTAGACCCTCGTCCTATTGGAACCGCACACACCTTTCAAATCATTGACTAATCCTCTCCCCCATTGGGATGAACTTTTATCTGTGTATTTATGTCGCCTAGATTGATGCGGGACTACTCCTGAAGAAATCCCGGACCGCCGAGACCAACCGCGTTGAAAAAGAACTAGTAGAGCTGGCCCAGTCCCATCAGAAAGGTAAGTTGGTTTTTGAAATCCAACCCCCCAACCCGACTGAATTAGGGCAGGCTCCCTGGTTTGGGCTCTGCTATTCAAACCAGCTTCTAGGTGTAGAGTAAGGGATGGTATGGTATGGAACTTTGGGTAGCTACTTCATTCAATCACTGCATTAATCATTCATGTATTGAACACGCGCGCCCGTCTACTTTTTCCATTGATCGACAGACGGCTGGGCGGAATACGACTGGGGGGCGAAGATTAAGGAACTGGACTTCCAAATCCATCTCCGGGCCCTTGGGGAACTCCGGGGCTCCCTGACCACCTTTGCTTGCATTCACTGCCCAGACCTAGTTAGCCATGTAAGTGCCCATTGTATCTATATCTTGGGGGATATCGTTGCAGGGATTTCCAACTGTGAATACGAGACCCGAATGGTAAAAGATCCCAGATTATAATGTATTCCGCCTTAGGACAATGGCTATTCGGTGTGAAGGCGGGAGCCGACTGGTTGGGACGACACTAATGCGTATGGGGTCTTTTTTGTCAATGATTGTGGTACATATATCGGGTGTTGGAACCGGTAGTATCGGATGGTACATAGGCAATATCAGCTGGAAGCCAAATTACAGGCCCTGCGCCACGCCCTATCGGATCAAAATCTTGAATTGCTCCCGGACTACGAACAGCGACTGGAAGTGCTGCGAACCCTGCAGTGCATTGACCAACGGGATAATGTTCTACTCAAAGGAAGGGTGGCTTGCGAAATCAATGCGGCGGATGCGCTCATCCTGACGGAACTGATTCTGGACAATGTCATGGCGGAGTTTGAGCCTTGTGAGATTGCAGCAATGCTCTGCTGCTTCATTTTCCAGGACCGTAACGCCGGTGAACCATATCTGGTCCCCAATTTGGTCCGGGCCAAAGACCATCTTATCCAGGCGCTGAACAAGGTTGACCAGATCCAAATGGCGTGCGGCGTGGCGGACTCCCTTGAGAATACCCTGTGCTTTGGTTTAATGGAGGTCGTGTACGAATGGGCCCGTGGGATGACTTTTCGACAGATTATGGATCTTACGGATGTTCAGGAGGGGATTATCGTTCGGGCGATTATTCGCTTAGACGACGTCTGCCGCGAGGTCCGGACAGCGGCCCGTACCGTGGGAGACAACCGTCTGCTCGAAAAGATGGAGCAGGTATCGAGCCTAATTCGACGGGATATTGTGTTTACAGCCAGTCTCTACTATTAACCTAGGCTATTGTGGCGTTTTTCGATACGGATGCGCCTCCGCATTTCCCAATAAAGCCAAGGCAGCCCGATCGAGGGGGTATTAGAAGACTAACTATTGGGTTGGTCAATGTGTGTGGGAATGGCTTTGTCCGAGGCAGGGGGGTGAACAGGCAGACCTGGTTTCGGGCGTACGGCCGACCTAGCCGCGAAAATCCCGGAAAAGCTGTTTATGCGCGGGTATTGATCTACCTAGGTTCACTACAGAAGGAGGCCCCGGGTGATGATCCCTGCTATCGTGCTTCTTATCTCAAGGGGTGGCTTCCGGTGGTCCGTTAATCAATGGGTGTTGGCCCCCCTGGGTAGCGCTGGTTTAGGGCAAGTTTGGGCGGCTAGAGGAAATGTCAGTTGAATCCGGGCCAGGGATGTAGGCGGAATGCCCGATTTAAACCTTCGTTGCGTAGAGTGTACCTTTAACAAACTACCGGTCGCGCTGTGCCCATTGTAATGGTGTGGGCGGACACTGGCCAGACAGTGGGCACCCAGCCCTCCTATTATATCTTACCACAGAAATGAGGGGACATTTATGTGCCTGGCCGCTAAATTACAATCGGGGCGATCCCACACTCAGGCGGGCGGGACTATATTTGTGGCTGCCAGGGACATAAATATCCCATAGCCGCACTTGAGCCAATTGACGAACGGTATCGGCTGTGTTTACATTTCAAGGCGCCACTTAGTACGGCCAGATTCGAAAGCAGAGGCAAACACATTAGTGTGGACCACAGTAGCTAAACCATCTGGAATTAATAATAGAGTAAAAAGAGGGGTGACCGCCCACGTTCCCGTTTGGCCGGATTGAAGCTCCGCCAGCACCACGGACAGGCGTCATTTCAAGAGAGGCCTCTTTCGCTACTGTCTAGGCCCTGTATCAGTAGTAGTGGCTAACCCTCTAACCCAAGTCTTTACTTTATGCCCTTCGTAAATACGGGCGCTTATTTCCCCAAATATATTCTTTCTCTGAAGTGACTGAATGCACCTAGCGTAGGCTGTGCTATTTTATTGTTATTAATATCACTTCGGTTGGTCTTGCTCTTGTTGCCAGGCCAAGCTACCGCCACTCTCGTTTCACCAGTCGCTATCCTCCCGCAGTTCCCTGCCCCATTATACCTTTTGCACCAACCACAGCTATGGACTGGAAGGATCCGGTCTCCCAGGGCGACTCCGGCTCGTTCAAGGACGCCGCGGATCACATCAATGTAACCATTCGCATCCGGCCCTTAAATGCGCGAGAACTCCGTACCGGCGGCACCCTCAACGCCTGGTCTGTTCAAAACGACACCATTACCCAACTGCACTACCACACCCATGGTCGCTCGTCCATTGGTAACTCATTTACCTTTGACCATATTTTCGACCCCCAGCGCTCAACCAAGGAGGTCTTCAATGCGGTGGCCCAGGACATTATCCACTCCACCATGGACGGCTTCAACGGAACCATTTTTGCCTACGGTCAGACCTCGTCGGGGAAGACCCACACCATGTACGGTATCCCCGAAGAACCCGGTATTATCGACCTGTCCATCCGCCGCATATTCGAACGTATTGAGCAGACCCCGGACCGCGAGTATCTGCTACGCGTCTCGTTCCTCGAAATCTACAACGAGGTTATCAAGGACCTCCTCAACCCCGAAAACCACCACCTGAAGATCCACGAACACGCCACCCGCGGTATATTTGTGGGTAACCTGACCGAAAACATCGTCATGTCCGTCCACGACGTCAAACTACTGCTGGAACAGGGTGATCGCAACCGCCATGTGGGGGAAACCAACATGAACGACCGGAGTAGTCGTTCCCACACCATTGTGCGCATGGTGATTGAGAGTCGGGAGCGCAGCATCGATGAAAAGGCCGTCGAGGGGGTCGCCGCCACCACGTACTCGGGTGCCGTTAAGGTCTCGTGCCTCAACCTGGTCGATCTGGCCGGTTCCGAACGGGTAGCGCATACGGGGGCCGAAGGCGCCCGCCTGCGAGAAGGTGCCCACATTAATAGGAGTTTGCTGGCCCTCGGCACCGTCATTGCCAAGCTAACCGAGAATGACGGGGACCGATCCAACGTGCATATTCCCTACCGGGACTCTAAACTCACCCGGATTCTCGAACCATCCCTCGGCGGCAATGCCAAAACCGCCATTGTGTGTACCATCACCCCGGCGTCCACCCATGTGGAGGAAACCCTGAGTACCCTCAAGTTTGCCAACCGGGCCAAGAACGTGTGCAACAAACCCGAGATCAACGAGGAACTGACCGGCGAAGCCCTCTTACGCGTTTACCACAAGGAAATATCCATGCTAAAGAAAAAGCTGGACGAATACCGCACCATGAACGGCTCCCTCGAGATTGAAAAGCTTACCCATCAGAAGATGCAGATTGAAGAATACAACGAGGAGATCCGGCGCCAGTTGAGAGAAAAAGAGGGCGAGGAGGCCCGACTCAAGAAGCATTACGAGGAACTGAAAATGATGATTCTTGATTCCACCCGTCTCCGTAATTCGGACATCCCCCAGGCCCGCAGGATCCGACGTCAAACGTGGTTTCCTGGTACCCGAGGTGCGCTGGAGGAATTAAAATCGCCCCGGGGGCTTGAGCCCGTAGAGCCCGCGGCCGAAGTTCGGACCGTGCCGTCGCCTTCGACAACCAGTCCAGCCCACCTTTCAGAGACGGAAACCGATCCTCCCACTCCCTCCGCCGACGCTGACGCCACTACCGATACCCGACCCCCACTCGGCCGGTGCCAAAGCACGCGTGCTGGCAAACGCCGCGCCTCTGAAATGGAGGATGCCGGTTACCTTGATAACCTTCCCATTAGCCGCCACCAAAACACCTTCGCCAAGATTGTCCAACAGCAGCAGGTTATCACTGGGCTTCAAGACGAAATTACGCAAATCCGATCCAAGAGCCAGGAGGATGCCGCTCAGCTTACCGGCCTCTCCCAGCGGAACCAAGGGCTACTCGAGGGGGTTCAGCGACTGATGTCGGGTCTGGACGATGCACCGATTGAATCGTTGCCCCAGGAATTAAAGGTTTGTTTTCATTCCCATACATCCGCGGGGCCCTACGAGTTCCCCCCCGGCCAGAACTGATTGCCTTTCATGGCCAATACCACTATTTCTAACTCATCTTGCCATATATAATTCTTAATAATTTTACTTGCACTGTTATAGGAACTCCGGAGCTATCTCCGCAACTACCGCCAAGCCCTCAGTTTTACCAAGACTACCTTCAAGCGCAACGCTAAGCGACAGAAAGAGAACTGCGAGTTTGTGACCCTAGAACTCAAAGCCACCCAGCTTGCTTACGAAGAACTCCAGGGCAAGCATATGCAGGTAAGCCCCCATTGGTGATTAGCAAGGTCCCCTTCGTCCCAGGACCGCTCCATAGTGATCCCACCCATGTTGCCTTTTAAACCGATTATACTCCTAATCCTCCATTGCCCTATGATTTCCCTCTCTATGTCATGGACCATATCTTTCCCGGTGCGTAGGAGCAAGCTACCCTAAACGATAAAATCGCCCAATTGACCGACAGGTACACTAGCTTAGAGGAGCGCAGTCATATGGAACAGGGACTGCTCAACCAACAGCTGCAGGAGTATAAGAAGAAACTGGCTCAAAAGAAGGAGCTCCAGGCGCAACTGGAGGCCGCCCAGGCAAGCCAGTCCCAATCGGCCGACCGAATAGTGCAGCTAACGGAGGAAATCCAGGAAATTACAACCAATCTGCGGAATCAGCAGTCGGGTCACGACCAGACCGTGGCGGCCCGGGAGGCCGAACTACAGGCCACCCACGATCAGGTGCAGTCCCTCCAACTCCGAATCATCGGTTTGGAATCCGAACGGGATGATCTGAATAGCCAACTTGATGATTATCGCGATGTCCTGGGATTTATTCGCCCCGCGCTCACTGACCTGCACACCCAACGAACCGATTTCGAACAAGGCGCTCAACTAATAATCGACGAAGGTCGGGCTATAATTACCCAGTTTCAGGCCCAGCTGGCGGAAGAGCGAGCCGCCAGTCAGGCCTTGACCGCAGCGCGAGGCCAGCTGGCCCTCGACCTGCAAGCGGCCCAGGACCTCGTCGAGCAACTGCAGGTCCAACTCACCCGCCAGGCGGCCGCTGGAGAAGAACATCTGCGCACCAAAGTCACTGAAATTAACCACCTCCGTGACCAAGTCCAGGTGGCCACCGCCGGACTCGTTGATCTACAGGCCCGGCACGCCCAGGAATTACAACAGCTGCGCCACGAGGCCGAGGGCAACCATTCCACGGCCACTGACCAACAGGTGACCCTTCAACACCAGATTGCCACGCTTACCCAACGCCACGAGACCGAGCTGCGCACTTACGCTACCACCGCCCAGGAGACTCAAAATCGTCTGGAGGAGGCTGAGTCGACGTTAACCGAGCGGACAACCGAGCTCGAGCTGGTGCGGGGTCAACTGATTACCACCGCTAGAGAACTAGCCCAGTGGCAGAGCCGCCATGGAGAGGTGGCTGCTCAATATGCCACCTACCGCACCGAGACCCAGAGCGAGAACGAGGCCCGTGATGCCATGGTGGTTGAGCTGCGGAATGCCCTGACGGCTGATCGCCAAATCATTCATCAACAAAACCTACACAACCAGGAGCTTACCGAACGACTGGCCCAAAATGACGCAGTCATGGCCCAGTGTGAGTCGGAGCTGACCGCCCGGCTCGAGAAACTGGTGGAGACCTCCGCCACCCTAGAGGCCCAGCTCAACCAATGGCGGTCGGAATACTCCGACCTGGCCGAATTGCACCGGGAACTGCAGGACCGCGAGCGTGCCACCCAGGAGGCTTTGGATAACCTTAACGAGGAGGGTGGTAGCAAAGAGACCCAGTACCAGGCCCAAATCGTTGCGCAGTCGGCCAAAATCAGCGAGCTGGAGCTAACCATGTCCACCCTGGCGCAGGAGCGGGATACCTCCCGGCTAGACCATCAAATGCTTCAGAGCCAAGCGGAATCCACTCGAGCTGAAGGGGAGTTGATGCGAGCCCAATGCGAAACCCTGACGGCGGACTGTTCCCGACTAGAAACCCTTCACGCCACGGCCCTCCAAACGCTGCAGGACGAACTGCGGCTCAAGGAAACTGCCTTAACGGACTGCATAGCCAAGCACGAGGTCCTGGTTACCCAGCACAATACGCTCCAGGCTGAACTCGTGGAGACCAAAAGCCAGTGGCAGCTTCAATTGGAGGGCTGCCGGGGCCATACCCGGCAGTTGACTGAGACTGAGGCACAGCTGCAGGCGGACCAAGCCACCGCTCAGACCCGGATTGATGAGCTGACCACGTCATTGGAGGCTATCCGAGCCGACTCTAATCAACTGGGAACGGCCCAGGCTTCAATTGATCAGCTTAAAGCCCAGTTGGCCGTCCGCGCTGATGAACTGACCCAGGCCCGGGCAGCCACAAGCCAGCTGGAGGTCGTTAAGGCCGGGTTGGAGGAGAAGCTCGCCACTGCCGACCACAACACCGCTGAATTAGTGGCCCTTTCGAGTCGTAATATCAGCGATCTGAACAATTCAGTGGGTAGTCTCCAAGAAGAACTGGTAACGTCCTACACCCTGCTCGAAAAATCCCGCTCGGAATACGCCAGTCTCAAGACCAAATACGACGAGGAGATGGCCACCCACCTGAATGTCACCGAACAGCTGCGCCATCTCCAGCAGACCAATTCCACCAGTAGCTCCCAACTCACCCGTGCCAATGCCAAGTTGGAGATGGCGTTGGAGGAAATCCAAAAAGCCCTGGGTCACGAAAAGACTCGCTATAGCGAGCTACAGGTTCGCTTGGATGCGGCTCGGACTGTCATTCAAACCAGGGAGCAGCAGCTTGGCCAGTTAACCGTCGAGCTACAGGCCACCCAGAGCAGGCTCGAGGAAGCGGGCCAGACTCGACAAGCCGATTTGGAAACGCAGGCTCAGTTCCGCAAGGCCCACGACGCCCAACTTGAGGAATATACGCAACTTCAGATTAGGTTGGAACAGGAGCGGGGGGTCACCCAGGCCAAGATTAAGGCGGTTCAGGCCGAGGTCCGCGCCAGCCAGGCAGTGGTGGGCGACTTACGCACGGAACTGGACCAGTCCCGGACTCAAGTCCAGGAACTGCAAAATCAGCGTAACCAGTTCGAACTCCAGTGTACCGAGCTGGGGCACGAGAAACAGCGGTTGACCAACGAACTCGACCGTGCCCGGCTGTCCAATGAAGCTACTTTGAATGGAAACACTGCGCGAATCTCGGAGCTTATTGCCCACCGTGATGCGGAACGGGGTCGGGTCGCGGAGCTAGAATGTACTCGGACTTCGTTAGAGGCCCAAATCCACCACATGTCGGGGGAGATTCGCGAGGCCCTGGCCGCTCGCGAAGAGGCCCAGTCCACGGCGGCACTGGAGCGGACTGCTGCCCAGGAAGCCTGGGATAGTCAAGCCACCGATTACGAGACTAGTATACGCGCTGCCGAGGAGCTCGCCACCCAGCGGGCCCAGGCCATTGCTCTGCTTGAGACACAGATGGCTGAACTGACGGACCATGTGGCCAGCAAGGAACAGGCGATTCAGGCGTTCAAGACAGCTAAAATCGATAGCCAGACCCAGCTCTTCGAACTCACCGAGAAGGCCAGCGCCTTTAAACAGGAGCGGAAGGCCTTGACCGAGAAATTGGCAAAGCTGCTAAGCGAGGATGCCATCCGCAAGGTAAGTCGCTGGTGTTTGCCGCCAACCTATAGTAGTTACAGATATTTTATGGAGCACCCTGAGAATGGTGATTTGGATCGATTGTATCTGCCGTCATTTCTCTTTCGCTAACTTGGACTCTCCTCCACTTGCTATTTTCCAATCCGCAGGATCAAATCGATTTTCAAAAGACCGAGCTTGATAAATGGAAGTTGGCCTTCAAGCACGAGCAAAAGATAACTCGCAAACTGGCGGAGGAGTGCGAATCCCGGATCCGTGAACAGCAGCAGTCAATGAAGGGGAAGCAAAAGCAGCTCGCCGAGCTGGAGCAACTGCTGGCGCAGCGGGAGGATGAAGCCGAGGCTACGGCACTCGAGTTGGTCGAGGCCAAACAGATGGTGGCCTCGTATGCCCAGCCGAGGGAGCTGTCCCCCGAGACCCTGGATAGACATCCCTACGTACAGGCGTACCAGCAAACCATCGCTAACCTAGAGCAGGATAATCATCGCCTCCAGCGGGATTATGACGCCTCCGTCGAAACCCAAAAACAGGGAACGGCCAAGACGCGACAGCTTACCCAGGATGTCAACCAGTTGCAAGTGGACAATAAGCGCTTGCGCAGGGACTGCGAGCGCCTCCAAAAGCAAGCGGCGGCCACCGGCCCCCCGACCGCCAAAGTTCCCCTTAAACCCAGTGCCAACCAGGTGGCCATCCCTCCAACCGACTCGCTGGGGGGCAAGGATGTCTACCAGCCCAGCTTCCTACCCCCGACTGTGACCGGCCCCCCTCCCCGACGTGTCACCCGAGCCAGTTCCCAGCGTGCACAGCGCGGTGACCCCAAGGCTTCCAACCACGTGGATGAGAATGGAATGGCTATGCCCGTTCCCGTCGCCCGAGTCACCCGCCAGAGCCAGCGCCACAAGCAGGTGACCAGTGCCGAGGCTCCCCCCAATGACAACAGCGACTGTAAACAGCAGTAGCTGATTGCGACGGGGTTGCACTTCGTATTTGGGCCACCGAATCCCCCCCCACACACACACACAATATCAACCAAATACCGGCCAGTCTACCTGGTGAGAGTTGGTTATGGGCTGGCGTAGTGTGGGCATAGTATACCCTTAGCCAGAGACCCAGACCCGACGGCGTTTGCAATGATTAGTAGTCGCCCACCGGTATTGATACTAACGACATCCTCATCTTTCTGTCCTCCTCCGCCGTAATGATCATTGTAAATTTAAATATCCGACTCAATCACAGGACCACCTCCTCCCTTGGACGCTCCTGACTCGGCCTTAACCCCGAGATTGTTTCCTACCCAATGTATCTTTTCTCCCACTAACCCCAATGTAGTGTGTACACTCTTCCTCCTCAATCCAAAACCTCCTTTTTTCTATACTATTATAATTGCTAAACTAATCTTGATTGAGATATACCATTCTACACCGTACCCACCTTTAATCACCTTACAATAAACTCGCTTATAATTGGCATTTGGTTAGGACCCACAACTGACCATCTCAATACTATTGATTGGGGGTTATAATTTGGGTAACACCTGGATCCAAGGGGAATCGGTTCCGAAGTTTTGTAGCGTGCGGATTCTAACTGCTTTAAAACCTCCTTAGGTTGCTCTAGCGAATACTTCCCCACACCTCAATGAATTAAGAGAGAGGAGGAGGGGGGCGTCTTAAGGACCACCCACCATATAACTATACCCTGATGCCAATTAGCGATGGCCATTAGCGGATACCCGCCCGCCCTGGCCACACACACACATACGCCTTACCACATATGTACTGTTTAGTTCTGGGGGAGAGGGAAGGAGGGACCCGCCGCCAGTGACGTGACCTACCACGAAGGGAGTGGTGGTAGTAGTCTCGGCTCACCCCGCCCATCTACTATTTCTACGGTGTATTTCCCTGTGGCAGCTTCTACCATGTCGAATAGCTAAAGGCACTAGGCGCCTCCTACCCCACCGGTGCTAGCCAGTTCCCACATGCCATACTCATACTCCCAGCCCGTGCAGACCCCACTTTATCCCGGCTTTCATCAGCTCCCTTACTTGGCTACCATTCCTTTTCTCCCCTACTTTTGTTTCCTTCGCCCACGATAGCCACCATGTCATCCGACCAAGAACTATTTAGTTCACTTATCCGCCGTCTCGAGAGCGCAACTCAACGGCTGGAGAAATACGCCCAAAGCCAGGGTGGCGAACCGACCGCCCAGGCGGCCCCGGTACCTGAGGCACCCGCTACCCCAGTGGAAATCCCCCCGTCTGTGGAGGCCTACGACGAGTTTATAGCCGGGGCTGTCCGTAAGTACCTGGACCTATCGGCCCAGATGGGCGGGCCTGTGAACGACCAGGCCCAGGCCATGGGTCAGCTCGCCGACTTGCAGCGGGCTTTAATTCTAAGTGCATCCCAGGCTCGCAAGCCGTCGCCCACCGCCCCCGAATTCACCAATGCCTTGCAGCCTATGGTTGAGTGCATCAACCGGGCCGATGAGCTGCGCAATCAAAACCGAGCCGACAAGGAGACCTTTAACCGCCTGTCGGCCGTGGCCGAAGGCGCGGGGGCCTTTGGCTGGGTGACGGTTGAGCGCGCCCCTGTACCCTATGTGCAGGATATGAAGGAGAGCGCCCAGTTCTACGGTAACCGGGCGATGAAGGCCGCTAAGGACGCCGGCGAGGATTTGGTTGTCGACTGGGTCAAGAGTTACTCGGCCATGTTAACGGACCTGGCCGACTACGTCAAGGCCCACCACAAGACCGGGCTGACCTGGAACCCCAGGGGAGAGGAATTGAAGGACGTCAAGGTCGCCGGGACCCCTGCCCAAGCCGGTGGTGCTCCTCCCCCACCTCCCCCCCCGCCGCCGCCACCATCGGCTCCTCCGGTGGCCCCCACGGAGGCCAGCCTGGCTCCCGTCGCTCCGGATATGAACGCAGTATTCAAGCAGCTCAACCAAGGCGAGGCCATCACTTCCGGTCTGAAGAAGGTCGACAAGTCGCAAATGACCCACAAGAACCCCAATTTGCGCTCGGGTAGTCCGGTGCGCGCCAAATCAGGTACATTTACTTTCCCATTTCCCCGTTGTCTACATGTAGCTGTTACCCACTCGACCGGCCCTCCCCTGGCTAATCGGTGGCAATGGACTGGTGCCGCTGGTCCGCCATGGTGTACCTTTTGAGTCTCGCTTTTAATCAACCCCGTAGCACCACCGATCCCCCCCTCTCTCTAACCTGTTACCTTTTACACCATCTCCATCATCACTGCGTGTCCTCGTTTCCAGCCATCGCCGGCAAAGGCAAGCCCGCCCCACCTATTCCCACCAAGCCCCGTAGTCTAACCAAGAAGCCGGCGCCTAAATTCAACCTGGAGGGATCCCGGTGGGTCATTGAAAACCACGAGTCCGGGGAACTAACCGTGGAGATAACGGACATGCGCCAAAGTGTGTATATTTACAACTGCCAAAATCTGACCGTCCAGATTCGGGGCAAGCTGAATGCCGTGGCCATTGACAAGTGTAAGAAAACGGGAGTGGTGGTTGAAACCATCATTTCTACTGTCGACGTGATGAACTCTACCTCCTTCAAATTCCAGATTACGGGTCGCTGCCCTGCTCTGCTTTTGGATAAATGTGATGGTGCCCTGGTGTACCTGAGTAAGGAGTGCGGCGATATCGAAATCACCACGGCCAAAACCTCCGAAATTAATATATCCATCGAAGGGGCCACCGAGGATGAGGATTATAAAGAGCATCCTGTCCCCGAACAGCTTCGCACAGTCATCAAAAACGGCAAGCTGGTGACGGTCCCCGTGGAACATACCGGTTAACTTTACACTGATTTGGTCCGGATGACGGCCCTGGTTTTTGCTGTGGATTAGCCATCGCTGCTGCTGTTTTTATTTCACTTGGCCCCTTGCTCCGCTCTAGTCTGATTCTTTATAGGTACGATGCCTTCGTTCCAATTAGGGATTTCAATTATTTTTTTATTCGCCATATTCAATAAAGCGTTTCCCGCCACTTGGATGTTCTACTGTTCGGCCATGCGTATTTCATTCGGCCTCCCTTCAATGGAATACAGCCCAGTCCAATATACCAGTTATTATTTTCGTCCTTATGAGATTAGATTGTTACGTGTATAAGTGACAAGAGATGATTTATAATAATAATAATTAGGGATAAGAGAAAGGCAACCTCCTGAAATCATTAGAGTGAGCGGAGGTGCTTGTATGTAGTAAAAAGAGCAGCCGTTGGGGTTCCTGGCTTATTCATCACAATACCGAAAAGTAATGATTTACACTTTACAAGATAAACAAACCATTTGTAAGAAGATGCATTAGTAATGTTTAGCTTTAAGATGTTGCAAGAGTGCGCCATGGACAAATAGGAATCATTATTGCCCACGGCCTCTGTAGCTATGCATTGTGGTACGGCATTGTTTGGGTGTTGTCTGCCCTACTGTGGATCCTCATAGCCCCCTTACATCCACCAGAGATTGCCCCTAAATCTAATGCGCGTGCCGATAGGCGACGCGTAACCTTTTTTAATGCACCATCAAAATACCCCCCCCCAACCGATTAAAAAGAAATGGCCACCAGCTTGATAAACACTTAAAGATGGTCCATTTACAAGCCTAGTTCGCCCCAACTCGATACAATGCCATGATTTATTTGCCATTGATCTTCTCTATTTGGATGTCATCACGTCTGGGGCTTCCATTGACAGCCGCTACATTGTACCAAAAGCTCGTCAACAGTGAACTATATATATATATATATATGAATAAAGTAAATAAATACTTAGGCCCATCTGTCCAAAAATAGTCCGAATACACGGAGAGCTGCGCAAGAAATGGTAGATATTCAAGGGCCAAGTATAAACAGAAGGAGTACAGACACGGCAAAATACCGAAGTACTCCAAACAATAAGCACACACCGGTCCCATAGTCTCAAGATCCCAGTAGGTAACCCATAGAAATCGCCACGGGGGAGTGACCGAATGGTACCCTTCCCCGAAAAGTGGCCCATTTCTCAAGATAATACGGGCCGTTAACCTAATAGTCCCAATCAATGGATCTATATTAGGATATAAAAACGTATTAGAGGCTGTCGCATCATATGCGGCCTCGATGCCGTTCCTGGGATGTGATAAGGTGGGGATAGTCCACTTTGCACTTCCGCTGCCATTGCTGCCACTGGGTAATATATTGGAATGGTTGAAGTCGAATGGGACAGGTCGCGAGTTCACGCTGCATCGTTTGCATTTCAGAGGTATCAACGGGGAGGGGGGCTCGGTGGCCTTCGGCCCCACGTAATACTACTATTCGTCGAAGACAGTCGAATAAAGAAGTGCGTTGAAGTGGTAGCAGAATTAAATGGGTCGAAACCCGGGGCTGTAGATTGCCCCACGTTAGGCTCCACAGGGCAGTCTCGGAAGGTGACCAAGGGGCACCTCGAGGCTGCGAACTTTCGCGGTTAGATATCGAGTAGATCTGGTCTAGCCTGGGCCCAGAATATCGAGGGCCCAACTGGTCGTATATAACCATCCATTGGTGTTCAATGTCGACCCACTTGGTAAGCGACCGCATCACGATCCCAATAGTCTCGGCGTCGGGCTTCAAGCCGGCCGCAGGAAGAAATACGTCGAAGATACGAACACATGCAGCAAAGTCCCCTTGAGACCCCAGGTACCGTAGCCACCGGTGGTAAATAAAAAGCCCCAACCGGCTTCGGGCCCCGTCGTATTGTTTAGCTCGGTGGGCCGTCTTTGTAAGGATGCCCCGTCGGTGGCCGTGCCATAAAATAAGATCGTGAAGGGCGAGGCTGCGGAAAGTGTCATTGATGTAATCGCGAAAGCGGGGTATATCCCAGGTGCAGGGATTTAGACCAGCCGATCCAGTATCCGAATCTGCCAGAGAATGGGCGGGATCTAGGCCAACGGGTGAATTAGGGGCCGCCAGGATGGGGAGGGCGGCCAATTGGCCACGGTGAACTAAATCTAGGCCCTGATCAAGGAACCGGGTGTGTTGTTGTTCCAGCTGCGTCACAGCGGCCGCCATCCAAAACAGAGTGCGGGTATTTCCGATTTCCAGGTTAGCGGCCATCCGGGCGGCCTTATCTAGAACGTCCACTCGTACGTCAGTCACGGTGGCATCAAAGTGGTAACGGGGGCGGTTCGGCCAATGCCCAAGTCCTTGGAGGGACAGTGTATAGGCCTCAGGAAGCGCCCAGGCGTACCACCACAGCTGGAGGGCCTGTTCGGGCCGTCGGCCTAGATAGTAGGCCTTCACCAATGTGGTATAAGTGACGACATCGGGGTGAAGCTGGGTGCGGCGAACGAGTTGATAAACCGCTATGGCACCCGTAATATCGCCCGCTTCGGCAAACGCATTGACAACGGTATTGAAAAGGGTGACATCGGCAGGTGGGCTGGGCGTAGGCGGGGCCGTTGCACCAGTAAAACGCAGTAGTTGAACTACCGGCTCGTAGTAGGCCAGTTTGCCTAGAATATGCATTACTAAAGAACGAATCACCGGGTCAGCGGGCCGAAGTGGGCCCAGGTGAAGACAGTGCCCCATTATGCGAATGACCAAAGCGGGAGACACCGGCCGGGTCAGGGCAACCAGCTCATGAGCGCCCATGGGCTGAACCCAGTCGCGGTCGAGTATAGTGGGCCAGCCGGGGGCGTCTTCCGGAACCGCCGTATCCTTCGCATAGTACGGCCTAACGCCCTGCTGAAGAAGGGCGAATAGGCTGGGTAAACTGCGAACTACACTTTCGGCGCGGCGGACGACGGAGGGGGGTCGGCTAGGGAGCGGGGCAGTGGGGGCGGGGGGGGAGAGAGCAAGATCCCTGAGTAACGGGTTAATAATAACTCGCAAAAGGGTAGTGAGTACCCGGCCATCAACTTGGTAGTCTCGTTCGCTAATCAGCACCCGAAGGAGGTAGACAAGCTCTTCGACGTTGCTGTAGTGGGCCACTAGGTCCACAAGGGGAGCGTAGACAGAGCAGTTCGGCGGTAGCGCAGTGTCCTGGGGGATCCTTAGGGCTAACAGTTGGAGCAAAGGCCTAGAGCGACGAAATTGGACCAGCTGAAGAAGTTGTTGGTAAACCCTGGGCCCGGGTGACCATCGGGGGGAGCGTTGGTGGTCAAGAGTCTGAACCTTCCGAAGGGTCGTTTCAAGCGCGGCCAAATGGTCCGAGGGGCTTTCTTGGCAGGGAGTGGGGGTTACGGATGGGGTCACGAACAGATAGTGATGCCGCTTCAGTACCCGGGCCGCCAGTTGCGCATTGCGGTGCCGGATACTGAGGCGTAACAGGTGCTCAAAAAGAGCCGCTTGGGGAAAAATGCAAAATTGCGAAATGGGTGCCGTGAAGAAGCCAAGGGAGCCCCTCGGGCGAGACGATGCGGCCCGGGTGGACCACAGGGCGTCTAGTATTTTGACAGCTTCGGGGTGGGCAGATGGGAATGGTTCCGAAGAACGGTCGGACTGGGGACTACTGGGTGGTGGGGATCGGATAAAATAGCTCCACGGATCCACCATCAGATCTAGATAACGGAGGAAACGGAGAGGGGATGTATCGGACGATGCCGGATCCCGCTGGCCGCAGTACTCTGTCACAATGGTAAAACTTTCCGAGTCGACTAGGCGATGGAACATAGGGGGCCCGGACGTTCGGTCGGCCGACTCCGCTCGTTGCAGAATGGCAACGAGCATTAATCGTTCCAAGTACTGAACGGCCCGCTCGGGTTGGCCTTGGGCGACAAGATCGCGCAGGCGGACATTCGTTAGGCTAGGGTGGAATACGGGTTGGTCAGCCTGGGGGTACCACCGCACCCGATCCAGTAGGAGATCGGTGAATTGAACGGGGGTGGGGCGAGCCGACGGGGAGGCCCAGGTCGATGGGGGATAGGGGACAGCCGTACCGGCTAACTCAGGGGCGGGGGCAACCAGCGAGCGCAAGGTCACAAGTCGGTAGACTTGCTTGGCCAGGACTGGGTCGTGGATTTGCCGAGCGGCATGGAGCAAGCGGACTAGGGATGTCCGGGGCAGGAGGATTTGGTGGGTTCGGACAAAGAGCCACAAGTGACTTAGCCAAGACCAGTCGCCATGGCTTTCCGCGGAGTCGAGGGCCCGGGCGATAAATTCGGGAGCGGGCATGATTCCCAGGGACCTCATACTCACTAGCAGACGGCGGTGTTTGGCGGGATCCGATCGGGGGGTTAGAGACGGATAATACCACTGCTTGCAGCAGCGTATAAAAGCGGGATCAAAGTGCAATTCCTGGGGGAGAGACTGGTGTAATTGCTGGATAAGCAGATCAAAGAAATCGGATCGGCTGGCGTCCTGGGACGGTAAATGATGGAATACGTAAGAGGCTACAGCGCCGGCGATTAGGGTATGGAATGAAGGGCCGTCTTTTGAATCAATGGGTACTATTGGCGGGTTGGGGTTTGGAAGTCGTGCTAAGAGAGGCCATTGTCGGACGAAGAGGTGGATAAGGGACGGGATCCGAGACAAACGGTCGCACTGGTAACAGGTACTTAGAATGACGGCCAGATGGGCCAGGGCGGGGGGCTCGCACACGGGTAATTGGGCCAGGCACCCCAATAAATAATGATAATTTTGGTACGGATCAAGAGCGGCCAATTTAATCGTGATTCGGGCCGGATCAGTCGGTGGACCCCAATGTTCGGCGGAGTCGGTTCTGCAAAGGCGCGTAAATAATAACAAGGAGGAGTCTAGATCACCCAGTCGCCGGTATACCAGTAAAAGGAGCAGGTAGGACGAATGGTCGGGGGGGATATTATGGAGTATCATGAGTTGCCAGGTCCGGAGAAATGAGTGAAGGCGCAGCCGCCGCTCTAGAAAAGTCAACACTATATTGAACAGCCGGGTTAGAGTCGAGCGAGACCCAGCGGGGCGATTCGTTGGGGCGATATTCGCTAAAATCTCCAGCATCAGCGCGGCGTTATTGCGCCAGTGCCTCCGACTTAATAATAGAAGTAGCTCCTCGATTAGCTGGAGTGGTACGGCACCTAGCTGGTGACGAGCTCTAATTTCGTTGAAGGTGTACCAAGCAACGGCGACCCGGCCACTAGCGAGGGCGGCCGCCAGCTGGGCCTGGGGGGAATCGGTAGGAGGCTGTACCGTTGGTGAGGAGCGTGGTGGGCCGGGGACAGAGGTATGGCTTTGGGAATACAGACTCAGTGCCGAGCGCGGGCCGAACCGAGCCCTGGTACGTAGAGGAGGCGAGGGGAGCCGTATTAAATAGGGAAATAGGGAAGGCCCGAGAAAACAACGCGGGGGGCACTGGGCTCGAACTCCGGCAAGGGGCAGCCAGCCCATGGTGCCACGGCGGAGGAGCTCGGTGGAATGGTGGGGGGCAAATGCAGCGCTAAGACAAATGGACACGGCGACAGCGGCTCGAGAGCAGGCCGATCGGGGGGATAGTTAACGTATATAGTACAAACTCGTCGCTAGAGGCGCCCTCACTAGCGATAGTCGCCAGGGCGGTAATGGGGGAGTATAAAGTGAGACCGGATCAGCGGAAGAAAGGTACAAGTCGACATTAAGGGGAGGAGGGCTGCGAATAAAAGATTCGCCGAGGCGGGAGGGAGGAAGAACAGTGTGCATGGGCAGAGACCCAGGACTGACGAATAGAAGAGTGTAGATCTGGGGGGGGGATAAAGTAGTTGTTTTTAGGGGGTGGCCAAGCTTCCTGTCTCTCTCTCTCTCTCTGCCTATACGCTGGAGCTGAGGGCTCGATATAGCGGCATCGAGATGACGGGCCTATCGCCACCCATTTGGCATTCCCGGATAATCGGATCAAGTTGACTAGTCCGTTGAACCTCCTCTAGATCCACCAATTCGGTAGCCGGAATAATAATCAATAATCAATCATTTCTACAGATTTTGCATATTTTTATTAGGTAGGGAACTACTAGCTCGGTATACGATATTAGTCAGTGGGCCAGCTGCCTAACGATCCCGCTTCAACTCTGGAACCCCCCCGCTCAAACTGGGTTACCGAACCGGTGAGAAAGCGAGAGAGTCGATTATCGAATGCAAACCCGAAGTGCTGATTAAGGGGCTGTCTGCGTGTTTGGGAGCCGGGCCGAAATTGCCGAACCACCCCTCCAAAGGGGGGATATGTATAGGTGATTTAGAACTCCGGTGTTCGTCAAGGCTAGGTGGCTCCTGTACGAATGGACGATCTAGCAATCGAGACTGCGGCTGCTTCGATTGTCGGGCGTACTGATCCGATACCTATGCAGGACGCATTAAAAAGACCCAGGTTATCAGAACGGAGTGGCGTATCCCATTAATCCACGTGAGTAATAGTCGCCTGACGGTCCTGGTGTTGGCAAACTCCACGGGTCAGCCTCGTTCGACATGGGTGAAGTTCCGTTGGGCGATAAACGCACAGTTTGTGGAATGAGTCAGTAGGCCTTACCGGCCTAAAGCTAAATATCCGACCCCGCTTTCCCTCTACATGCCCTTCACCATGCTGTATAGCGTGGAATTCTGGCACTAAAGTGCCGAGCCGGGGTGTGTGGCCTTTAAACGCAAGGTTGTTTTTACTCTATTGCGGTCATAATAATTCAGTGGTCGTAGGGTCATGTGACCCTCTAACCGGCCCTTCTTATATTGTGTAAACTCCCTCCCTCCCATCCCAATTCCAAATCCCCTCTCTCCCCTAAGCCACAACAACACAGGACGCAAACTCTTCCGGTAAGCGTCATGTCGAGTGGGCAAATACACCACACACAACATACCCTTCTATTCTATGCTATTCTCTGATAGTACAGTCGTTTATCATTTTCTGTGTTTACACTCTTGCTCATTCCCTTGCTTTCTTTTAGCTGCCTTCTTCTAATACGGGTTTCCATCCCGCCATTGCTTCGTGGCCTTTATCTCCCTCGCTGTTCAGCAAGCCCCCTTCGCTCTGTAACTCCATTGGCCCATTTCCACCAACTCCTCGCCTCACCTTCGAGCCCCACTCACATCCAGCCGATCTACTTCTCCGCTCTCGTCGCCCCAGCCGCCGTGCCACAGCCCTCTCCGACCATGGCCACGCAGGATGAAGACTTGGCCAATCTTCCATTGGAAACTCGGCTGACCCATAAGGTACGGCAATACCCAACCAATACTACCCATACACTCCCTCCTCCTCTGGGATATCTGTTTGGCCCGCCCCAAACCCCCGGTCCCTCCCGTTACTCAGCTTTAACTCTAAACAGGTCGCCCTTTTCATACATATCTATCCACTCCCTCCCATGCTCCATCAACCCGCCCCGGACCCCGGCATGTGTCATTAATGATCCAGGTCTGGAAAGTCCGAATGGGTGCCTATAAAGACCTCAACTCCGAACTTAACAAATGGGACCCTGTCTCCGACCGGGGACAGTTTGCCGATTACTCCGACATGGTCCCCAAAATGGCCGCCGAGTCGAATATGGCCGCCCAGGAAGCCGGTATGGCTACAGTTATCACCTTCATCAAATTTTCCCCCGACCCAATCCGCTCTCGGGAAGCCACCCTGCCCATAGTCGTCGAAAAGGGTCTGGCGTCTACCCGGACGGGCACCCGCGCCAGTGCATTGGAAGTCGTCCTCATGTACGTTGAGGTAGATGTGGCCGAGCCCGTGGTTGAGGTCATTCTCCAGAATCTAGGCCACAAACAGCCCAAAGTCGTTGCCGCCTGTATTTCCACTTTGCGTGAAATTGTGACCCAGTACGGTGCCCGAACCGCCGGGCTTAAACCTATCCTCAAGTGCTTCCCCAAGATATTTGGTCATGCCGATAATAATGTCCGGGCGGAGGCCCAGAAATTGGTCCTGGAAATTTACCGCTGGATTCGGGACGCCGTAGTCCCCCACCTGTCCGAGCTTAAGCCCGTCCAAATCAACGAGCTCAACGCCGCCTTTACAAACCTACCCACCGAGACGCCCCGGGCCCCGCGGTTGCTGAGGTCGCAGCAAGTCGTTGAGCCCGAAGAAACCGCCACCAGTCCCGCCGATGGGGGGGCTCCAGAGGCCGAGGCCGATGATGGTGCTCCTGGTGCCGACGAATTGGACCCCTACGAACTCGCCGACCCGGTGGACGTTCTGGCCAAGCTCTCAGCGGACTTTGACGAATCCCTCAAGTCCTCGAAATGGAAGGACCGCAAGGCGGCTCTGGAGGGTTTGTTTGCCATTGTCAACACCATCCGACTGGCTCCCCTGGCCTCGGAGTCCCTTATAGCTACTCTAGCCAAACACGTCCACGACACTAATATCATCGCCGCGACACTAGCGGTTAACTGTATTGAATGCCTGGCCAAAGGACTCCGGGGGGCCTTTGCTCCGTACAAATCCGTGGTCGTCCCTCCCCTCCTGGAAAAGTGCAAGGAGAAGAAGGCCAACGTGGTCCAGGCCCTTCGCAATGCCCTGGATGCCGTCTTTCTGGCCGCGGGTGCCAATCTCAATGACATTCAAGAAGATGTGGCCGCCGCGGCCGACCACAAAAACCCCCAGGTCAAGGCCGAGTCGCTCCGGTGGATGACTCGCGCCCTTAAGACTATCAAAGTGGCCCCCAGCAAAAAGGACCTCCCCGACCTCACTAAAATCGGACTCAAATCCCTGGACGACGGCGCCACCGATGTGCGTGATGCCGCGGCGGATATGCTTGGCCACCTTATGAAGTGCGTGGGGGAGCCCACCCTCAAACCGTTCCTAGGAGATTTGGATAAAATCAAAGAGGCCAAGGTTACCGAGTGCTTTGAGAAGGCCGAGGTGATCGCCAAAGTGGCCCGTCCTAAACCAGCCGCCCCCACCCGTGCCCCGCCCCCTCGGTCGGCCCGGCCCGCCCCGACTAAAACTGCCAAACCTGCTCCAACGTCAGACGACGACCTAGCCGCCCTGGTCGATCTGGCCCCCGCCTCCCGACCCACCCTTCCTCCCAAACTCCGGGCCCGTAAACCACCCGGGGCTGCCCCTGCCACCGCCTCGACTCCGGCTAAACCCGCTCTGTCCTCCGCTAAACGCCCGGCTGCCAAGGCCCCTGCCGCCGCCGCTCCTCCCAAAAAGGCATCCGCTGCCGCCGCCGCTGCGTCGAAGCCAGATGAGCCCATCCGTTACAAATACTCGGATGAGCAACTAGAAGAGCTGATAGCCGAGTATATATCTACTGAAATCATGGAGCAGATCAACCAGTCCAACTGGAAGCAGCGACTGGCCGGCATGGAAGCCCTTATAGCCGACCTTCGGGGCCGACCAGCCGACTCCATTGAGGCTGAAGTCCTGGTCCGCCAGATGCTCAAAAAACCGGGCCCCAAAGAAGTGAACTTCCAAGTCACCACCCAGGTTTACCAGCTCTTTCAGTTCCTAGCCCAGGAGGTGCCCTCCTTTGGTAAACCGGCGGCCGCCCTGGCTATCCGCCTGGTAGCCGAGAAACTCGGGGATCTCAAACTCAAGAAACCCGCCGGGGAAACTCTGGAACTATTCGCCGAACAAATTTCCCTTGCCTTCGTTTTGGGCCAGGCCTACGATCCAATACAGAAGCAAAAGGCACCCAAAGTGCTGGCCGATACCATAACCTGGATCCACTCGGCCATCAAGGATTTTGGGGTAGGCGGCGGGCTTAATGTGCGGGCCCTGATCGAGTGCCTCAAGAACGTGGGCTTAAATAGTAGTAGCGCCATGCCCCGCTCCGCTGCCATTCCGGTCATGGTTACCTTATGCCAATTTCTAGGGACCTCCATCCTGAGCCTGGTCCAGGATATCAACGCCAAGACCCTGGAGTTGATTGAAACTGAGTACGACAAGGTCAAAGACAACCCCGCCCCTGTACCTACCCGGGGCCCCGCCCCAGCTGCCAATGACGGCCCGGGACCTACCGGCGGGGATGCTGCGGGCGATGCCATGGACGACCTTTTCCCCCGCATTGATATCAATCCTCAGCTGAATTCCAAATTAGTCGAGAAGCTCCGCGACGATAATTGGAAGGTGCGCAAAGAAGGAATTGAGCAGGTTCAGGGTATTTTACTGGCGGCCAACCACCGCATCAAGCCCAACGTCGGCGACCTGTGGTCCGTATTAAAGGCCCGCCTCGCCGACTCCAATAAAAACCTCATCATTCTGACCTGTGATTTGATTGGGGCCCTGGCCTCCGCCATGGGTAAGCCGTTCGAAAAACAGTGCCGTCTGATCGCTCCCCCGCTGTTGCAGGTGTTGGCCGACCAAAAAACCCATGTACGGGTGGCGGGCACGCGCGCTCTCAGCACCATCGCCGAAGCTTGCTTATCGATCGAGCCATTGGTACCCGTGTGCGGCCAAGTCTTGCCAGCGGACTCGCCCACCCTGCGCAAGGAACTGCTGGAGTGGCTGAATGGCCAGTGTGCCGCCCTGGCTAAGCAGCACCCAGGGGGTGAACTACCCCTCCCGGACCTTTTCGCGTTAATCGGGGGGACCCTGGATGCCCTTGACGACCGGAATATCGAGGTCCGCAAAGCCGCCCAGGGCTTCCTGCGCTATTTGATGCCCAACGTCGGCTACAGTGCTGTGCGCGAGAAGGTCATGGGGGCCAAACCTAGTGCCCGCCAGGCCCTCATGGCCGCTATTGAGCCTTACCAGTCGCTAGGGGGTTCGGCCGCCCCGGGTCCCGCCGCCCCGCCCATGGTTGTCGCGACGTCCTCCCTTGTTCCAGCGAAGCGGGCCCCTACCGCTTCCCCCACGAAACTCACCAAGGCCCAGCTCTTTTCCCGAAAGGACGGCAGTGCTCCGAGTCGGGCCACGGCCACCCCCGAGCCGAGTGGCCTCCGCCGCTCCAACAGTACCCTCGCGACCCCTGGAACGGCCCCGCTGAACCCCCGCTTGTCCCTGCGCCGCCGGTTGGGACAGACCACGGGTGCCCCGCCTACCCGCTCGCTAGCTGGAGCTGGGCTGGGTCCTTCCCCCGTCGCCAACGGCCCGGGCCGTGTGACCCCTTCACCCATCATGGCCAACCACTCGGATGAGCTCCCCCCCATCACCAACGCGGACCCCCGAGCTAAGGACTTCCGCATGCGGAGGGACACGGGTATGAACAAGTGGGGTGTAGATGGTATTCGGCCCGATATGGTCCATCAATTAGCAGCCCAAATGGAACCGCATTTTAGCCCCCGCTTGATGCAACAGCTATTCAGTACCGACCACCACAAGGACCGCGACTTTCTCCAGGCTATTGGCACCCTCGATGACGGAGTCACCCAGCTGCAGCGGTTCGCCGAATTGTACCAGCTTCCGGTGGACGAGTGGGCCCAGCGGTACATTTGTCATCTCGACGTGATTCTCAGATACCTGACCGTCCGGTTCCAGGATACCATCACCACCATTTGGATTCGCTGCCTCGATTTCCTAGACCACCTAACCACGTTCTTGGATATGCAGGGCTACCATCTATCGGAGTATGAGGCCTCCGTTTTTTTGCCTAGTTTTATCGCCAAATTTGGGGACGCCAAAGAGGCCATCCGTTCCCGCGTCATTGCCCTGTTTCGACGCCTATGCCACCTCTATCCGGTGAGCCGCATGTTCCAATACCTACTCGACCACGGCCTTCGATCCAAGAACGCCAAGATTCGGGCCGAAGTATTGGAAGAGCTGGGGGCTATTATCCAACGCAACGGTCTTTCCGTATGCCAGCCCTCTAAATTTGTGCCACTTATGGCGTCGTATATTAGCGAACGGGATGCCCACGTTCGGACGGCGTCGCTTAATGCCCTGGTTCAGGTATTCCTGCAAATGGGGGAGCCGATCTATAGCCTAATTGGTCGGCTTAATGATAAAGATCGAACCCTGCTGGAGGAGAAATTCAAGCGGACTAAGCTGCCGCCCGGTCTAGCCCCACCCCCTTCCACTTCGGCCCCGGTTGCTTCCCGACGACTGGCGACACCGGGCGAGAGCCGCCTAGCGCGTGCCCCACCTAGTCGAGCCTCGGGGCTTCCGGCCCCTGGATCCATGGGGGACCGCCCGTCTTCCCGGATCGGACAGCTGCGCACCCGCCCCCAATCGATCCACTTGGGGTCTCTCCCCGGGGGCCCGGAAGCCCGACTATCCCATCCCGAAGTGCACCCCCCCAATTCGGCCACTCTTCCTTCCGGGCGTTCCTACTCCGGCTCGGCCGCGGGACCCGATGACCATCCAGGTCTCCTGAACCGCCGCAAGGATTTTAGCTTAGACCTGGACCAATTGAACCTCCCTAAAATTGCGACCTTGCCTCAGCGGGGCGCCCGTGCCCCTCTCGAAAGCGGCGGCAGTCTTACCCACCGCACCCGCCCGGCCAGTGTCTATGCGGACTCCGCCACCGGGCCTTCAGCGCCGCCCACCGGTGGTAGCCAGACGTATATGCTTGACGTGATACTAGCCCAGATCACCAGTCCCGACGTGGACGAGAGTATCGAGGCACTCAAGTACTTGGAACGGCAATGCACCCCACAGGCCATCCATGAACTACTCCCCCAAATCAACTCGTTCGTCAATGCCCTTGCCCTGCAGTTAGGGCTCGCTTTTACGTTACCCCCCGCTATGCCCCCCACGTTTGACGCCATGCCGACGGCAGCGGCGGCGGCCTACTCCACATCTAAATCCAACTTCTCCATTTCCCAGTTCCGCCTTTGCAAGCGAGTCATTCACTGTTGCATGCAGCTCTTCCAGATGTCCGACGTGGGCAAGGTTGTGGAAACGGCCTCCCTCGAGACCCTTCTGTTCCAAATCCTGAAGCGCTTGCTTGACCCCCGCCTATCGGCCGGGGAGGACAACAAACACCTCACCCGGGCCATGAACGTCCTGGTGATGCACATCCTGGATAATGGCGACCGTAACCGGGTCTATAACGCACTCTTCTCCATTTTGGGCAAGGCCTGCGCCGACCTCCCCGTTGACAGCGATCCACGGGCCGAGGAACACGGCATGTTCGCCGACCTGACCATGAAATGCGTCTGGAAATTGTCCAAGCGGCTGCGTGAGGATTTGGGCAAAGACCTGATCCGGTTCGACGAGTTTCTAGCCACTGTGAACGACTTCTTTGTCCGTTGGCCCGAGGCCTTCTGGCAGCAGCGCACTCTGGACAAAATACTATTTACCGATATGCCCTACCGAACGGTTAAATCGATTCTGTACGACCTGGCTTCCGTTCGAGGCACCGATCTTCTTAACCACCTTGGACGCATTGAAAACCACGAGCACTCCCCACTGTATCGCTACCTGCAATCCATTCTCCAGTTGCCCGACCCGTCGGCCCGCCCAAAGCCCCTTAGTCCACACTCCAATCCCAGCAGCGGGGGTCTTTCCCTCCCCGTTGGCCTAACCGGACCCGTGGCCCCCGTCTCCATGCCCTCGGTAAGCGACAGTCTGGGCCACCTCCGAACCCGGTTACAAATGGCGGTCCAGGATGCCAATAGCAATTCCACTCAACTAGGTGGCTCGCATAATACGGGAACCCTCGATCGATCACGCCCGACGTCCATGTATGCGGATTCCCAGCGTAGTGCCCCCGACGATAGCGCGGAGCTGGCGCGGGCCCGCTCGCCTGAGGCGTATAAGCGAAACCTGCAGCAATGGCAGGAGCGTCTCGGTTACCGGTCCAACCACCCCACTCTGGGCGCCCCCCACGCCTCAACCACCCTTCCACCCTCGGTTGCCCATTTGACCGAGTCTTCACGACCCTTTTCGATGGCTTTATCGCCTGTTATCCAAGCCAGCTTAACCCCGCTGCCGGAATCGGTAATTTCCGTGGCATCCATGGCTCCGCGGCCAGCGGAATCCAGCCCATTGGTCCCCCAGTTACGACCCATGTCGCATGTCCAGGGCCATACCGTGGAGGATCTTCGGGCCCGCCTCGCCAAAATGAAAAGCACGTTAGGGAACCGTCAATTTTAAATGTGGCCCAGCGCTCCTTCCTTCTTGTCTAGTTTAGGTCGACAACAGCCACCCTCTCCCTCTCAGCTTCGCTATTCATCAATCCAAACGGGCCTAAGGGATGAGCCATTACTAGCGCTTCACTGCCAACTAAAAACCAACCACGATATTCCCACACCCTTCATCATCCGAACCCCAGCGCTCCCCTCGTACATTTCGTGTACTTTTTACCATATTTTATATACGAACCCTAAAATTATGTTACCATCCTTACGGACCACCCCTTTGCACCTATTACATTTATATCCTCGTATTTCTGGGCGTTATAACTCTATATTTAATACATCATAATCACACTTAGTCCGGGCCAATAATTGGCTGAGTGCCAATGTTGTATTAATGGATTCCGCCGAGGCGAGTGATGCGCACTCGAGTCAGTACGCATACCGGCCCCATCTTACTGGCGGATGTATAATTACCGCGGATAACTGCAGACTGCATCAATAATTGTCCGTATGTCAGCTGGACGTGGTTGTATTTCTGTATAGCGACAGGGGGCTGTCGAATGTTAAATGCAGTGTAAATGGGTCAGTTTTTAAGTCGCTGATTCCAATAGGCTTACCACATTGCCTCTACCCAGCTAGAGCCCATCATGCCTATTGGATTACCTACCACCCACCCTTCCCACTACCCAACCAGTCGCATTCGCTGTCCGAGTGGTTTTCCCAGCTTGTATAGATTTCCCTAAAATCAGTTTGTGAGCTATCCAATCGACCTGCACCGTGCTTACGCCAGGGTCTACGTCAACCGGATTGCCTCCAAGTGTTTGCTGGTTGAAGCGCCGATACGGAGGGCTCTAAAGGTGAAATCAGCCTAAAGAAGCTGTACGCCAGCATGCGAATATGGGTACTTCAATAGCTTTCCTCAAGCACAAGGATGGCGGACTCGACAATTCAGCAATCTAATCTGTACCATGCGGCTATTTATTGAAGGGGCATATTATACATTTCTATACGACATATTCACGGGTTTAGCCATCGAGTGAATCAAGGAATCGCCATTAATTTATTTGTAATGAGGGGGGAGGAGTGCCTTGGGCCAACTATTTGTCCGGCCCTTCTTAAGCCCCGTAGAGTCGCCAGGCAAGCCTAGACGAAATAATCACCCCTGGATCGGCTATTCACTTTTGACTTGGCTCCACAGATGATAAGCCCGTCCAAGTCCAGTTGAAATGGTGGATGATGTGCCGGCTGTCTACCCGTTTTCTCACGAAACCTACGGGGGTGCCGCATAGGGGAGCTACGAAAAACGGATGAACCTTAAGCATGGGCTGAGGCAATGCCGGAATAGTATAGTTTCGCCCGCGGGTTACGGGACTTTGGCCTGCCTCGCCGACCAAAAGGCCGTGTAAACCAACCAGATGTGGCTTGGATTTACCTGAACATTCGAATTAGACTCCGCAGCCACTTCCTGGCAATACCCGTTCTTCAGGAATAGTTTTGCCTAGCCAGCCCGAGTGCAAATCGGACCATTGGCCAATCCCCGGGTAAAGAGGCCCGTGCAGTGGGGCGGAAGCAATGCCCCTTGGTATGTGGAGTAGCACACTGTTCCATCAGCCTGTGCCTGACTGCTCCCCGATTACCCCAAATGGACAACGAGTGTGTGAAATGGTGCGACTAGATCCTCGCCAATATCTCTAGGTAGTCCACCCAATGGATTATTCAATAGTGGATTGGTTTGGTATGTCAGGTAGATCTTGCGCGGCCCTCTGTGCATTTGAATTGGACGGAGAGAGGGTCCAATTAAATTATATGCCTGGGTTGTCACCCAAAGTAATTCTATTCTGACACTTCCCGCTTCTATTATTTTGAAGCAGCGATTCAAATTGGTATTTATATCCCTCCCAGGGACTTCTGCCTCGTTTGACTCAGTCCCCCCTATATACAATCTAACCCATTTTCCTGGTTCCTACTGACCTTTTAATCCTCCCCCTCACTCAATATATCAACGAACCCTTGTAGTATGAAGATTACATTTGCTTTACTAGTTACCTTGGCGGCTGCCTGGGCCCATCCTGAGCTCTATCATCACAACACCTTCCCGGGCTTCCGCCGGTTGGATTACTGCCCGGCCGAGTGCACCACGACCATTGTGCAAACCACGACGGAGACTGCACCCCCGACGACCGTAACTGATACGGCATTCGTTACCACGACCCAGACCCAGACCCAGACCCAAACCCAGACCAAAACCACCTCCGTCACCGTCACCAAGACCAAGACTTCTTCGGTCACTGTGTTTATCCCCATAACTACCACTGTGACTTGGGCGGGCGAAACCGACGTCGACACTGCCACCGATGTCCCGACTAGTTCCACCACCACAACCGCCCCCGCACCGGGGCCTACCTTTGCTGACGGCAACCACCAAATCTACGTGGTCATATTCCAAGGGGGGTTCAGCACCACCCAAGGCCAAACCTCCCGGGCCAACTTCTTCGATACCATCACCTCCTGGGGTCTTCCGTACGAGATCACGGCCAACTACACGGCTCTGACCAACGGGGTGGCCATTGATTTCCTCAACGATTATTATGGACAAGCCTCCCGCATTCCCGGGGTAGCCAGCATGGCCCCCAACCAGGTCAGCGGCAGTCTGTGAGCGGAACGGGGCACAGCGATGCTAGCCCCGATCAATTGAATTTGAATTTGAATTATAATTTGATATTGGTATTCTGAATAAATGACGGATTAATTACACCCTGAACCCCTAGATTCGTTTTTGAAGGGAACTGCTATATTGGATATGGGTGGGTCCGAGTGGATGGCACTGTTGGGGCAAATCAGCCTGGGACGAGGTTGGGCTACCGCCTCGCCCGGGGCCTGCCTGGATTCCAAGCCCCTCGACCTAGGGTTAGAGCAGGAGCAGTCCCAGGCCGAACAGCCGGTTAAATAGTTTAGCAGTTATATGGTTAAATAGTTGTAAGGCTAATAAAGCCGCCATTTCCTACTGGCTTGGTGGACAAAGGCCTCTCTCCTCCTTTCCCCACACACGCATACATCCACGCCCCGCTTTTCCACCAGCCATCTGCTTAACTTTAGGCGAAGGAAAAACCCTTCGCATTCCGCCTTGGTCATCTGTACACCCTTGTCCAACTCGCTCTGTCTCTATTCCCCATTCCTTCTCTCTTTTAAAAATACCCTCGACGCTCCTGTCTCCTAGGCTTATTTGCTCCATCTCGCCTTGGCTTATCCCCTGGTCCGTGTCGCGGCGGCTCTGCATTCCCTCCACTCCTTCACTCCGCGATGGCGTCCTCGCCCCTCAAACACAGCTACTCCTTTACCTCCAGCCCCTCCCCGTCGTCACCCGACTTTCAGGCCAAGCACTCTTTGGCCGACGTACTGCGCTGGGACGAGGCCCAGGTGGCCCACTGGCTACAGGAGTGCAATCTCGGCCAGTACGAGCAGCTCTTCGTTGATAACAACATAACGGGAAATATCCTGTTTGAGCTGGACTACAAACTACTGCGCCAGCTTAACATCACCACCGTGGGCGAGCGCATCCGCCTGTCGGTCGCCATCAAAAAATTCCAGCGCCAGTGCTTGGCCTACCGGGAACCCATCGCCCAGGTCCCTGCCCCCCTTCCGCCAACCGGGGGCTCCGCCAGCTCCCTGCCGTTGCCCGCCTCCGGTTCGCCCGGGCCCACTTCCCCGCGGTTCCCCCCTACCGCCCTGTACCAGCCTGACTCGGCCCCACCCCAGCCGCACCACCACCATTCCACCCCGGTTTCCCCGCGCTCCGTCCACACCCTCGACCCGCACCCGCTCTCCAACCCGTCCTTCGTGGGTTCGCCGCGTCTTGGTCCCCAACCCCCGCCCACCCTTTCCGCTTCCAGCTCCTTCCACTACGGGCAGTCGCCTGTGTCCACGCCTCACTCCCCCGCCCCCTTGTCCACCACCGCCCCCTTCACTTCCAAACGCCGCCCCCGCCCCACCTCCTCCCACTTCTCCGTCCGCTCCGAGAGATCTCCCGAGAGTATTTACCGCTTGAACGAAAACATTCAGACCGCCTTATTGGGTTCGCCCACCGTCCCCGTCCCGCCCACCCCCAAGCCCCACCATCCACGCCGCGTTCCCCGGTCCAAAGGGGGCGGTCCTCCCGAAGCTTCCGACACCACCCTCGACAGCCTGCGTACTCAGCTGTCGGAGTTTTTCGGCACCACCAGCGGCAGCGACATTACCCACCTTGCCGATTCCCTTTCCCTCCGCAAACAACAAAACGGCGCCCGGCGCTGTGTGCGAGTCATGGGGGGTTCGAACGAGACCCGGCTGGTCGATGTCACCGATGCCCCCGATGGCCGTACCATTCTCAACCGTATTCTCAACAGTTTCCAGATCTTCACCGATACAGATCGCTACAGCCTCTTCAGCGTCTCCGGCGTCGAAGGCTCCGCCAAGAGCCTTTCCGATGAAGAGCTCTTTGTGCTATGCTCCAGCTCCCAGCGCCTGGAAAAGGAAAAACTTATCCTGCGCATGAAACACCTACCCTACAACAACAACGACATGCGCCGCCGCCGGGATCTCAATGAAACCATCCGAATCCTAGAGCAGATCCCCGTCGACCGCTCCGCCCCCATCACCGCCGAGGCCACCTCCCCTGGCCCCTATCCCCCCGAGCGAACCCCTAAACTCAGCAACCAGTCCCAAAAGAAGGTCGCCAATTTCTTTGGCGAGCGTCCCCCCTCCGAACTCATCTCATCCAACCTGGCCCAGTATTTCCCCGGCAACGAGGAAAAGGCCCGGTTTTCCATGTTTCGCGCCTCCACCATCCAAGACAAGCGCAAGAGCCGGGGCTTCCCCAGTTTCCTGCCCTCGACGGGCCCCGCCGCCCTGCTCCGGGCCAAAGGGTCGACCCCGTCCATGGTGGCCCTACCCCCACACCCCCCCTTACCGCTCCCCAACGGCGGGCCGCCCTCCCGCACCATGCATCCCAACCGGCACTCCCGGTCCATTTCCCCGCCGAAACCCGCCTCCTCATCCCTCACTGATTTACCCACCACCTGGGGCCCCGCCGACCACTCCATCGACACGGCTTCCCCCCGTCCCAGCACCCCGGAACCCCTTAAACGTAGTAGCTTGGGTCCCCAGCGCCCCCCCTCCCATACGCTGTCCGACCCGGCCCCCCCGCCCGCCAATCTGGAGGACCACGATGACGATACCGGTGGTAACAGCACCGTAGAGCCCGATGCCCCTTGCTTGAGTGGCGACGATGAGCCGGTTGAGCCGGAATCTTTCGAGGCCCCCTCAAAGTGGATCCAGGGGGCCCTGATTGGCATGGGCTCCTTTGGGAACGTGTATCTGGGGCTCAATGCCCTCAGCGGAGAGCTCATGGCTGTCAAACAAGTTGATATCCCCCAGGAGAACTCCCCGAGCGAGGCCCGCAAGAAACTCATGCTGGACGCCCTGCAGTTTGAGATTAAGATCCTGCAGGACCTGCGTCACTCCCATATTGTGCGATACCTCGGGTCGCAGATGGACGACCAGCACCTGAACATTTTTCTCGAATACGTCCCCGGGGGGTCGGTGGCCGCTATGCTGGCCAACTACGGGCCCCTCCAGGAGACCCTGGTCCGATCGTTTGTGCGGCAGATCCTTAAAGGGCTCCTGTACCTGCATGAGCGGGAAATTATCCACCGGGACATTAAGGGGGGCAATATCCTAGTGGATATTAAGGGGGGTATTAAAATCTCTGATTTTGGCATCTCCAAGAAGATTGAGAATGAGGAGGATCGCCTATCCATCATGTCCAACCGGGCGTCGCTCAAGGGGTCAGTGTTCTGGATGGCCCCCGAGGTGGTCAAAAAGACCCACTATACCCGTAAAGCGGACATTTGGAGTTTAGGTTGCCTGGTCATCGAAATGCTCACCGGGGAACACCCCTTCCCCAACTTCACCGAAATGCAGGCCATGTTTAAGATCGGTTCCAATACCTCCCCCACAATCCCCCACGGAATCTCCGACGACGCCCACGACTTTTTAACGCAGACCCTCGCTCTGAACTTTCTGGAGCGACCCACTGCCGATGTTCTACTCAACCATCCTTTCATCCAAGAGGCCAAGTAATCTAGTCTCGTATTACCTGGCCCTACTCCCGGGAGCGGCACGGCCTCCGGCATTCTGCTTCTGTCTTTCATTGTATTTTTGAACCCCACCTTGCCTTTCTCGTAGATGTATCTAATCGGAATACGAGCAGTCCCATATCGCTGCCTTCACTTTAGACCCCGCCCGACTTATTGACGTGCATATTTTACGACCAGGCGTCTGTTTTTTTTGTTGTTGTTTTTTGAGCGGGGCGTCTGGTGGGCTACCAGCGTTTGCTGAGCCGATGACCTGCCATATCGCCCACTCCAGCAAACCCTCGACTGATCCCAAAACAAGACCCTGTTTCTCTCGCTATAAGCCAACGCTGCTGCATAACGGACCTTGCGTACTACACATACAATTATTTATATTTACACGCCACCGCATAGTTCATGGATGGCCATCCCGATCCGTTTTTCTTTTACATAATAATCATTTTTACCTCTCCTAATTCGCTCTATCCACTGGTCTCATTTAATTTTATATTCGTTGATTTGAAAACCTTTATGACTTTTTGGAATCTCCCTACCTCGCGTTAATTTACGGGTAATAAACGCCGGCATTCGGCTTGCTCCCCGACTCTCCACTAACCAGATCTTATAGGGCACGATACAAAGCCAATTATACAGATGTAAATTAACGGCGGTGGACTAGGGAGCCAGGGTAAATCAACGAGACACCACGGTGCCATCGGCTTTTCCAAAGTAGGCCTTAGCGGCCATTCCGCAGAACAGACCCACCTCTACTACACCGGGGATTCGGATCAATTGGTCAAAGAGTTGGCCGGGGGCGTAAATCAGTCCAAAGTGGGCGTCCAGGACAAAATTGCCATTATCGGTAATCACGGGACCAGCCTTGCGCAGGGCCATTCGCAAGGTCACGGTAGGGGCGTTTTGCTCGAATACCGCCGTCGTGGAGGTGGGGCGCAGGGTAGCAATCTGGGCCATGACGGTATTGTAAGCAAACGGGATTACTTCGATGGGCACGCCTTTAGTCCACTGGTTAGTACGGTAGGGGTAACGTAAAACAAAGGATGGGCAAGGAAAGACCATCCGGTTGGTTGGTGAATGGACATTAGTACCTCAAATGAAGATTATAGCGCTCTACAGATTGTTGGGGGCTAAGTGACAACGGGCTGCATAGGGTAATAACTAAGTAAGTTAAGTAAGCCAGGCAAGTGTAGATGTGCATCCCAAATAAATCCATCAGGCAGTGGAGGGGTCGGCGGGGAGCGCAATTAGGAGAACACGACTTACCTGTTGTCCGAGATGGGTAGAGTCCTTTCGGTGATCTGTTAACGATCAAGGTACAATTAGGTTTAGAGCGAGAAGCATCCGTAGTATCAGTGGATAACTCTAGAAAAAACGGAATTGTACCCAAATCAATGAGAAGGGAGCGGCAGTCAGGGTAGGGCTGCTGGACCCACCACCGGTAGTCGTCGCCCTTGGGTTGCGGAAGGGCTGGCGCAGGTCCAGGATGACATAAATGCGGACTTACCGGCCACGATAACGAAGACTTTAGAAGCAGCGGCGACCACCTTCTCGCGCAGTTGGGCAGCGCCCCCGCCCTTGATGACATTGAGCTGGGCGTCCACTTCATCCGCACCGTCAATAGTCACGTCGACTTGGGGGAATCTGGATAAGGGACAGCCGGTGAGAGAGCAATAGGAGGTGAACACGGCTTGATCCAGTGAAAAGTAATTTAACCCAATGAAAAAGGAAAAATAAAAAATAGGTTTTCAATTGACAGGCCGACTTACTCGTCAAGGTCGCCGACCCGAAAGCCGGCTTCGATGAGCAGTTGACGACTCTGGAAACTAGTGGGTATGCACACTAGGTCCGGGTGAAGCTGGGCACGCTGTTCAGCGAGACGGTGAATGGCGTAGACGATGGTAGAGCCGCTGCCGACCCCGAGCACACGCACCTGGGGATTGACGTAGTGGTCGACGGCCTGGTAGGCGGCCAGTTGCTTGGCGGTTTCAATAAGATCGGCGGAGGACGACATGGGGGCGGTTAGGGTCAGAGAGTAGATTAAACGGGGTAGGTCCAGTGGGTGGAAGCGGCTAAAAGCAAGTGAATGAAGTAAGAAAGCAGCGGGGCGCGGGGAGTGACGGTGTAGCAGGGAGGACTTGAGCCAAAGGCAGCGAAGCATGTCGCCCAGTATAGAGTATAACTTGACCGGACTGTTAGAATAGGCGGCGGCTTGGGTATGGTTTAAATGCGGCGGTCAGAGGGTTAAGGCCAGTCAATAGTAATATACTAGTCACCGCCGTCACTGGACAAATGGAATGGCCTGGAGCCAGTGCTGCCGCTCTGCCCCAGCAAGAAGGGTAGAGAGCCTCTCATACTTAGTTGGAAATGTGGATTGGCCCCGTTGAATGTGCTATTCTTGTTAATGATTCGTTGCTTTCGCTCCATCTCGACTCTTTCACCCCCTCCTTTACTACCCACACCACCCCCCGTTATTTCTATCATGCCGCCTAAACGGTACGCGATATTGACACCTGCCAACACGTATATACCGGTCCCAATCCTCCCTAATGGAGCCACCCGGCTACTTCGAAGGAGCCTTGCCTAACCATCACTAACCTTAACCTTCCGCATGCATCCCACCTCCTTAGAAAACCCGGTGTCGAGTTCCTCTGTAAAACGCGTTATCTCAATCCCCTGCCCGACCTGCCCTTTCCCCCCAAGCTTCTGGCAATCGACACCAGCGAGTACCATGCCGAACTCACGCGCTACCAAACCACCACCCTCGCCCAGCAACTGCCATTCCCACTCTACGCCGATAGTGATTTGGGCATGCCCCTCGACCTGATTCTCCTTGGTGCCTTCGATTCCAAGCAGTCCCCCACTGGTAGGTGCCTAGCCCAACCCCAGGGATTTAGCACTGCTTTATTCAATCGAGATGCACCTCCACCCCTACCCTATCGCCACTAACCCCCCACGCACTATCTTATCACCTTGCTACACGGCTCTTTTCCTCCACCTCAGCATATGAAGTCGACCCAGCCGATAGACTTTTACTAACCTCGCCGCCCCCGGAGGGCCAGAACCTCCGGAACCGCACCGCCGCCGTCACCTGGCTGCGTCGCACCGAATATATTTCCGCCGAAATCACCCGCTCTACCTCCCGCACCGCCCAGCCCTCTCGTTCCCGGGCCCCCATCTCCGATCGAGCCGCCCCGGCCTTTGACCATTCGCGTGGTAGCCAAATCAGCTCTGTCCAACGGTCCTTTGATGCCGTGGCTGCCCAGGAGAAAGATGACCTAGCCACCTGGGTCCATCCTTCGAAGCCCAACGTTCATGCCGTGGCGAGCCTGCCCGTACTACCCAACACTGAAGCCTGGGGCCAGACCTATTCCTACTGCATTTTCGACACATTCCCGACCCTCGGCGACTCCGCGGAGGTAAACGCCCCTTCTCTTTTTGCCGTACACTACCCTAACCACTCGCGCGACCCCTGCCTTGGGCTTCGCAATTCCATCTGGGGACCGTCTTTCTTCAAACTAACCTGACCCGCCTTGGGCTTATATGTGTATATCCCCATATTCTACTTACCAGCCCACTAAACAGGTGGAAGCCGCCCTTCTCCGACCGGTAGCCAGCTCCTTGGTCGAGCAGGGCCACTATATTTCAGTATATACTCCTGACGCCGCCAGCTCTGCCATACTACAAAAACGGCGCCGCTTGGCCAACCCATCGGCTCTCAAGGATAATGAGGTAAATTACCCGTACTGTACAGCCTTGATCTACAGTATATACCTTTTTTATTATGCCCATCCTTCTCTATAGCACACCATTCTTTTCCTGGAACCAGGCTCAGGTTTCGTGCCATCCCCTAACTTTATTGGCTCTGCTCTCCATGTTGGTATATACACTTTAGCCGTTACTGTTCAACCACGGCCGAGATTTCACTTGCGAGAAACACGTGCTCGACGATCTATCCCAACTCCAGTTTTCCCTCACAGCTGGTGGTGAGGCGATCTATACACCTGTCAAATCCCGCCTTAATCTGCGCAAAAAGCGAGCAACTGTAAGTATATTTCTATCACTATTTAATTCCAACGTTTCATGTGCATGGCACGTATCCTAGCGAACATAATTACGCCTCTCATCTTCCTATGCACCATATATTGGTTATACCCATCACACAACAGCGGCGACCCGCTGATATTCTAAGTGGCGGCTATGGCGATGAATCTGACGAAGAACAAGCACCCGCCCAACTACAGGTCACCTTGTCTACTAATCCGTCAGACGATCGTTAATCCAACTCTTGTATTTTCCTCCTTGACCAAGCCTTACTCCCCTACTTACGTACACACGTACATTACCATTCTATTGGGCCTCACGTCATAACAAATCACAAGTACCTTATAATTGAAATTACCCTTTACTATATGGTCCTCGGCATGTAACCCTAGCTAGCTTAGTTGGATTTATTTTTATTTAGACATTGGGGTGAGCGTGGTCGTAATAAATTGGTGGAGTATCGGGGCTATTTAACCACTGCAACTTCCCTGGATCCTACGCCTAACTCTACAGAAAAATATGAAGATTCCACCCTATGCCCTAACCGGATGAATTACTTGCTAGATCAGAGGGGGCGGATTCACTGGATAATAAGCCATACCATCCGATGGGTTGCAGCCAAGCTCAGAAGAGCTGGCAGTGGGGTGATGGGTGGACACCGAGGCGGGCATATCACACTTACTAAATCCAACACCCAGTGCCATCAGCTGTTGTTTCCACTTAACATTGGGCCCCAGTTAACCATGGCTGATAGTTTGCTAAGCTATCCTTGGATAAGAAAACCCATTTATATCTCACCAAAATGAGGCAAGTGAAAATTACATTCTAATCTGTGTATTGACGCTAAAGACAAGGTAGAATAAATAGGGGGGTCGTATATTTTCGGCGGGAACGGCCCAACTAGGTAGAAGAAATGAGCCATTACGGACTTTGCAATGAAAAAAATCCATTTACCGCTGAATATGGGAGAAGTTCATCTAAGCTATATAACGAAAATTCCATTAGATTCGGCTAATATTACTAGTTAAAAATAAATTTCCCATATATTCTCCCATACACATATAATGTAAACCCTTATATAGCTGGGCCGAATTTCACCCATATGCTCCTATATGAATTGATCCTACTATACAGTTCCCTTACATTTTACTATAGGCCCTACGTGATTAGTGTAGACCTTTCCCATATATTACATCTCGTCATATCATGAGCACATCCCCTAGCCCATAATTCGCTGGTCATTATAAAACGAGGGCCACATATCCCAAAGCCTAATGTGGTAGCCCCAGATCAATCAGCTGCCTCGAAATACACGGATGACTATGCCCAAAACCACCTGGCAGCTAACCTATACATGTCAAGGCTTGGATCATTGATACATCAATCAGAACAATCCCAGGGTGGTTAATCCATCAAATGGGGCGGGAATAGGCAAGATTACATTACTAGGGGGCATAAGAGTCGTACAGTAGAAAAGGAAGGAGAAACTGAGAAAGATGGGAAACGCTAAAGAGAGTCAGGGGAAGGAATTAATAAATTATAGTAAAATAAATTTGAACGCCGTTGTTGCTTCAGGGTTGCGGGACCGCTAGATATAAGGTAACAGGCAGGTGGTCTGATGGGGGGAAGGAGGGTACGCGTAATACGAAGTATCATGAAGTGATAGGCGTAAGCCCGCAATATCGCACGTAATGGGTTTAATGAGGTTCGGAAAATTAAACGATATGAAAATATATATCTGGAGAAGGGGGGGGGGGGTTATCTAAGGAATAATAATGGACGTCCGCGGGGCCGAGGGATCTTGGTTCAGCTCGCGGGAAGCTGGGCCCATGGTGCCATCGGCAAATTCACCAATGGGTACCGCGTTGTCCACTTCGGCATGCGCGGAGGAGGAATGTCGTCCACCAGTGGAGAAGAGGGATGCAATTAATTTGCGGCGCGCCGGGGTGGCCTTGGTGTCCGGACTTAGTATATCGGCAGATTCAGGCTGCCGGGAGGAGGAGGGCGGGTGCACAACAATACGCGGCTTCGCGGGAAGAGGGCCCATATCTGCGGATTCGGCGGCTAGGGCGTCATTGGATAGAGCGTTGGAAGAATGCCGGCGAGGCACTAAGGCAGCCATGGCAGGTGGCGACAAAATAAACCGCCGATTTTTGGCTTGACCCGTGTTCGTCGCCTTGTGGGAATGGCGGTGGGTCCCCGACGGGGTCACATTAACAGACGCGGGCCGGCTGCCATCGCGGGACCGAGCCTGGGATGATCCAGTCCAAGGCGGGGAATCCAGCTCGGAGTCCGCAGGTCCACCCCGAGCGGCCCGCCGCTGTGAACCACTGCGGTCCTGGGATCCACCAGCAGGGCTGGGTAGATAGGGACTAAATTTGTTCAGTAGAAATCCGTAGCTGCCCTTTTTGAATAGCGACTGGGTACCACTCCCGCTTCCACTACCACCGCCGCGACCGCGCGAGCTGGAGCCACTCGATTCCCCGTCGGGACCATCCACATGGATAGCGGGCACGGGGTCCGAGATATGGGGAGTGTGAGACTGGGGCTGCGGGGATTCATCATACCCTGAGTGGGAAGCCCCAAAGTCGTAGGCGGAGGGCACGGCAATGCTCATATTAGTCGTATTGGCGTTGGGGTGAGTGAGTACCTGGTCACGTTGCCGTGGGGCCGACGGGGTACTTGCCCCTCGCCCGTTAGTGGCGGAGGGTAGCACGGGTCGAGTGAGAAGGAATGACAGGGATTGACTCCATATATCGTGGCGTACCCGACTGGTGGCCTTGAACTTCAGCTCACGGTCGTTGGTCGTTACGACAAAGCTGTGCGAGGCCGAGTCGCCGTCGCGGGTGTGTTGATAGTCGGCTACCAGGCGAATGTCCTTGATGAAGGCACTCTTCGACTTGACGAGCGTACGGGTAGGCATATAGGATCGATCAGCCCCCGGCTCTTTGGGGCTCCAATGAATGGTCTTGGTGTAGGGGTGGATCCAGAAGAACCGCAAATGGCGGCGCTCTTTAGCCACACCCACACCCTTGCTTCGAGTAGACTTCCACATGAATTCGCCCACCATGGTCTGGGTAATGGCGTGGATAATCAGCGGATTGGTCGACAGAACCATATCGGACGCCGCATTGAGCGGCATAGAACGGGGCCGTGTAGTGGCCGTAGATGGCCCGTCCTCGAACATAACGTGGCCACTGGAAACCATGGTCCCGCGATTAGCGGGAGCGGTTACCAGACGATTGGATACGCCAATGACATGGGGGCTGGGCACCGTGGATGGGACCTGGCCACTTACGGACGAATTGGATGGAGTAGGGGGGTGGTTATGGTCATGGTCAGGCTCGGACGAAAAAGGGGCCGTAGTGACCACCAGGTCAGGAGTACGGTGGGTAAGGGCGTGGTCACTCTGGGTGCGCACCACCGGCCGAGCACCGGGGGATGGCACCGAGAGGGTCCCACCATCGGACGTCGTAACCGCCGTGGCCGACATTATCTGATCGAGGGACAATGGTGGGGCACTATCCATTTCCAGGACGGATTGATCGGCTGGCCGGGGCGTGGACGAACCAAAGGCGGCCAGTTGGGCAATGTTATTGACCGAGCCATAGGCCCGGAGGTTGGTACGACCGGTAATAAGGGTCGATGACGTGGTGGGGAGAGGTGGCTTGGCGTGGGTTGCGGGGGGCGGATGAGGCGGTGGCATCAATTCCGCCGCCGTGGGGCGAGCGGGGCCCCGCGAACTCCGGCCTAGTGATGTAGCAAATGGCATGGACCGAACCTTGGCCAATAGGGATGCAGGTGGGGGCGTGGTGGGTCGAGGGGGTAACGGAACCGCCGTAATCGACGGTGGATAGGGCCCATGGGACCGAGGAGCCGGGAGGACCACTACCTCATCCGTCTGCGTGGCCACCGAGGACAACGTAGGGTTACCCTCGGCTAGATGCGTCGAGACAGACCGGGTGTGGCGAACGGCAGGGTAGGGGCCGGACTCGGTGGTGGATATAGGGGCAGCTGGACCTTCCTCGGCGGTATAGTGGGAGGCCGAAGTAGAGGTGGTAACGGTGGAACTAAAGGAGGCGTGGTTGCGGAGAATTTGGGTGGAGGGTAAAACCGACCGAAGGGCGATGATCTGGGGGTGGAGCGGCGGGGTGGGCTCGGAACGAGCGGCCGAGTCATCGTCCGATACGGACACCAGGGGGTCACGAGCAGGCGATTTTCCATAAAGGGTCATGAGGAACCCCTCCGAGCGTCGCCGAACGTGGTGCTGCAAGGTGCGGGAAACATCACTCACCGCCTGGGCGTAGTTCCGGTCGTGTAGGTGAGGCAACTGGTCCCGGCTACGGAGGGCGATTTCGGGATGGCTACCAAAGAGGCCGTCGACCGGGGTCCACGGCACTAACGTGGTTGCGTGGCAATGTGCGCACATGAGGACCGGGGCCGAATTGCCGCCAAAAGTAGGTGACCGGTTGGCTGGACTGGTACAGCGGGCCGCCAGAGGGTCCCCTGCCGGCGAATCAACTTGGGACGCCGATCGACTGTGACCGGGTGGGGTTTGAGGCCTCGGTTCCACGGCACGGGCCGTTGCCTCCGGGGGAAGGGCGGGCAATGGAATGGTCGGAACTGGGCTTCGGATGGATACAGGGACGGGGATTACCACGGGACGGGCGGTGTCCTGTTCCTTGGACGGCTCACTCCCGGAATGGTCAGCGACTTCTTCGGACTCCTCGGGTGCATGGAAGGGCATATCTAGAGCGACGGTATCAGCCAGCGACATTTTCCGTTGAACCGGGGGCCCATCTCCAAACACCAGGTCGTCTTCCGGCACTACGATTGGTTCGGCGGAAGTGGCTGGGGCTCCCTGGTCGGAAATGAGGGCAAAATGCGAGGGCGATGATGGCCGGGGCTCGGTTCCAACTTCGTGGGTCTCCACGGCCACGGTGCTGGTCTGGATAGAATGGGCCCAGAAGTGTTGCGGCCCGGCGGTAGGCTCCGGTTGGGATGGATGAACAGCTGTGGCAGTAGCTTTAGACACGGTCGCCGGTGCCGGGTCAGTCTGGCAGGCGCTGTCCAGGGTAATGGATTGCGGAGCGGATACTTCAGTGGGGTTTAAGGATTCGGCTGGGTCGTGAGATACCGCCTTATGACTGCCTAGCGAGGATGCTGCGACTGGGTTGTCCGGTTTACTATCTAAAACGGGTTCCGGCTCCGTTTGGCAAGCGGAATCAACTAGGGCGGCTCGAGAAACCGAACCTGTACTAGAAGCCACCGAATCGGGTGACAGCGGCCGTGGGGTATTATTAAGGGCGGGTGGAGGTTGATCGTCGCTTCTTACGAGGGCTTCGACCGTTGCCTCGGGACTGGGGTAGACTTCCAAAGGGGAGTCGGGGGAAGGAGACCGCGAGGCGGGTAGATGGAGAATGGCCGGGATAATGGGCGAGACTAACGGTGAAGTTAGCTCGGTTTGAGCATCCGCCCATCCCGTCAACTCATATGCGCTAACTTGGGTACCCTGGCTCACCTGCTCGATCGGGGCCTTCGCAAACACTTGGGGTTCGTACAGGTCCACTTGAATGGACTGGTCGACCTGGGTGATTGGAATAGCAACTTGCTCTGCAAGGACGGGTATATCCACTTGAACCGCCTGATCCACTAGTTTAACGGGGACCTTCTCGGGCTCTGCAGGCCGGTGCGGGTTTAATGGTCCGGCTTGATCAGACTTCTCAAATCGAACATCACCATGTTCCGGAGAGCTTGGGGTATCCTTCCGAATTTCCACGGGGTTCTCTAGGTCAGGTAAATTATCTAGGCTACATTGGTCAGTCCGATCGGTTTGAATAGCAACACCCTCCGGAAGACCCAGTGTCCCGACTGGGATGCTCCGGCCAGATTGCTCCAACCCGACTTCGGCAAGTTCTTGGGGACCGGTCAGGTCTACCTGAATGCATTGGTCGGCCTGTTGAAGGCGAATTTCATCCGGGGCGTCTACACCTCGACTGGCTAGTAGAACGGGCGAAACCGGATCGGTGTGTGAATCGAGCACGGGGTGGAGATCGCGTAGCTGAACCTGGTGGTTCTGGTCGGCCAGAACGACGGCAGGCGGGGGCAGGATAGGATCGGTCTGCACCATAACCTCTACGGTGGATACGGAAGGTATCAATTCGGGAGACCGGATCGTTTGGGCGCCGGTTGGGGAGGGTGCCTGGTTAAACAGAGGACGTTGGCAGTGTGAGCAGGGACCAGACTGTCGACTCATTAAGGGGGACTCAAGCGCGAGATCCCGATCGAAGCGGCTCACGGGGGGCGGAGGCAAATGGCCGAGGGGCGAACCCTCGATATCGCTATCCGGGGGCCTAGGATAGAACTCGAGAACCCCAGCGACCGGCTTCGTGGCGGTGCTGAGGATATCGCTAAGGGATTGGGCAACGGGTTGGGACCCTTCATTGGGCGACAACCGGCGGCGGGGGGCGGATTGCCGTCGACCCCGCTGGGTGCGAGATTTGGTCAAGGACTTTTTACGAACACTACGCCCCCGCCGGCGTCCGCCCGTGGACTCCTTGCCGGAGCTGTAGGTCAGCGGTTGAAGGCTCTCGTCGGGGTCAGTTATACTGCCCGATTCCGATGATTGATCGTCTGGATCGGCCTCAGGAACGTCGCTCAATGATCGGCCTCGGCCGACGGGCGGGAACACCCTGGCCAGTTGCTTCAACTCGGCTTCCAGGTAGTTATCATTGGGGTTGCCGCCATCGTCGGCAGCCGAAGTAGTTGCGGCGGATGGGCTATGGGTAGGGCGCAGGAACTGAATGAAATTACGCGACTTCATGGCCAGCTGGCTGGACGGATGGCCCCCCGTAGTCCGGGATGAATCAGTGAGCTCAGTTGGACCGAATACATCATCCCGATCCTCGGAGGTGGCCCGAGCGGCTCGGGCCAGGACAGCGGAACGACGGGTGCTGGAGGCCAGCCGCGAACGGCGGGTGGAGGAGCGGGGCTGCGACTGGGACCGAGCCTGGGCCTGGGCCAGGATCTGGTTGTGAGAGTGGCTCTGACGACGAGGGCTCAGAATATTATCGTCGTCCTCGGCATCCCGCCAGTCTAGATCAGCGCGCCGGATTCCTTCTACGGGGGGAGGGAAGTCCACGGGTTCGGCTGGGGCCCATAGGGCGGCCTCGCGGCGTAGATTTTCAATGGTGAGCTGATACTCCTCGACCATACGGTGGAGCTCCATGTTGTCCTGGCGTTCGCGGTGCAGGGTTGAGCGGAGTTTCTCAATCCGGCGGTGGGCGTGGCCCAGGGACCCGGTTAAGGTTTGCACATGCATCGCCTGGAGACCAGCGGAGGGCACGGACCCCGGGGGCCAGGGGTGGCCACTGCCAGTTCGCCGGACGGGAGTCTCAGGGTACTCGGAGAGTGATGGCACCTCGGGATCAACGGGGTCGAAGGGCTCGGGCTCGGGCTCGGCCAGGAGGGCGGCCGTACTTGGAGATACGGCCGCACTTCCGTCGGATCGACCCCCGGCGCGCTGGATCTTGCCGGCTAGCTCGGCCTTGAGATCGTTAACTTTCTTTTGGAGGTCGGTCTTGTCCCGCTGCAGGTTAATAAGGTTTTTGCGGGACTGGGCCATTTCCTGTTCGTGCCGGGACCGGTTGTTGAGTAGGCTAGCAGTCAGGCGCTCCTCGGTTCCCTTGAGCTGTTCGACCTGCTCATTGGCACTGTGGAAGGAGCGCTGGAGGGTGTCCTTCTCCTTGTTGGACCGCTTGGCCTGTTTCTTGGCCTCGTCCAGTTCCTTTTTGAGCTCCTGGGCGGTTAGTTGGAGGTCCCAGTTCTGAGTCTCAACCAGCTTGAGTTCCTCGGCGCTCTTTTCTTTTTGCTTTTTGAGCAAGGCCACCTGCTTGTTCAGTTCCTGGCCATGCTCGTCCAGCGTTTGGCTCTCGAGCTCGACCTCGCTGAGTTTGCTCTGCAAATGGCGGCACTGCATCAGTAAACCGTTGCCCAGTTTAGAGGCAATGGTCATTTCATCGGTCCAGGCCTTGAGCAGCGTCACGGGATCGGAACTACTCAGGGCCAGGGCGGCGGGGTGACCCGCCGGGTCCTTGCCCTGTTTGGCCAGGTGATCAAGCAGGTCGCTAATATCGTCCTTGCGCAGGGCGGCGCCGCGGGCCTGATTGAGGGAAGTGCCCTCCGAGAGGCCCCGCCGGAAAGGCACATTGAATGACCGGAAGAAGGGGGCCATGGATTGGAACTCGCGCTTGACATCGGCAAGGTCCTTGAGGGCCCGCTGCAAACCCTGGACGGGACCGGGATCAACGCCCTCATCCTCGGGGACTCGTACTAGGTGCAGACCTACGGTGTCGCTGGAGCGGCGGTCGGGAGGCGGAGGAGCGTTTTCCAGATGGGAGGGCGGTACACTCAGGCTGAAGGAGCGCCGCTTGGGGGTGCCATTGGAGTGGTCCGGGGAGGGGGGACCGGGGTCGTATCCATCGGGAAGGCTTAGCAGGGGGTCGGAAGGGGAGTTCAATGAGCCGCCGCTGGGTGTATGCAGCTCAAGGTCTTTGATGCGGGCGATCTTCTGGTCCACTTGGGCAACGAGACTCAAACTAAGCTGTTCGGACATGACGCGGCGGTTATATTCCTCAATCAAATTGGCGCGAAGTTCGTTGATAAATTGGCCGAGGCTGGCTTTGGAGAAGTTGTCCCATTGGGGAGTGGCGGGATCGTCGGGCGGGGGTTCGACCGGGGCGGGGGTCGGTACGGCCAGCCGCTGCAGCTCCACCGTCTCCTTGGAGACGGAGCGACGGTGGGGTGGTTTAGTCTTGGTGGCAGAGCGCAGGCTACCCTGGCTGGGGGGCCTTTTGAGGGAGGCGGAGGACGGACGGCTCTTGCCGGTGCGAACCGAGCTGGGCCGTGCGGCCTTGGAGCCATCCTGGGGGGGCTCCTTGGCGGACATTGAAAGGGCAGACCCCGCGGGGTTCGAACGAGGGGGGGCGGTTAACGAAGGCGAAAGCGGGTGGAGATGGCGCGGGGGGGGACAGAGACTAAGGAGGCGAGGGGAGGCTAGTGAGTAAGGGTTAGGGAGAAATAAGAGAAGGAAAGTATAGAGATAGAAATAAAGAAAGAAGGAAACAAAACAGCCCGCTGAGATGGACCTCTGAGGCAGCCCGTCGCAAAACCCAGGTGAGGCGGATCGGCAAGCGGAGATGAACCTTGGCCAGTGAGAGCGGTTCGCTTTTTTTTAAGGTTGTTATTTCAAAACATTCCCCTGGGGCGGGAACGGCAACCGGAACTGCCCTGGCCCTCCTCTCCCGTATCCCATCCCCGTTGGGCCTTCGTTTCCCCTTGCCCTATGGATACGGATATAATATATATATATATATATATTATATTATATATATTGTATAGATCTGTGCTAATCAAAATCCCCCCTCTTTCCCTTATAATCCCAGCGTGCCCCTCCTTTTTAAAAAATCCTCATCTGCAGGTCGACGCAGTACCAGTTCGTAGTTGAGTCACCCGCTGTTCGTCTGCCTCCACGAGACCTCCCGATTATAGCCCTTCTATTTCCCTTCCTTCCCAGTCCCGTGTATCATTCACTTACATGCACCCTTTATGTAACCCCTTCGTGACCCTCCACTTCGCTCAGATTAGTGGAGTAGCGTAGAATCTACGAATACCTACGTCGTTCATTTTCCCTACCGGTCGAATAAGAAATGGTAAGAAAAGTCAGTGCTGGGCAAAAAGTGGACAATGCCACTGTGGCAGAGGTGGGGAAAAGGACGGGCTACTGGCATGCCCTCCACCCAGGAAACCTCACACACTACTAGTAACCCCCTCCCCTCTCTCGCCACCTCAGCCAGTTACCGCTGGAACATATAGCAATACTAAAGGTGTATTTATGGATTAGGAATGTCCCCGGACTGGAGATATAATAAGCATGCAGGACCGGGTGGGTAGACGTGAATTGCGTAACAGACTGATAATACGATATGACTTCCAAAACAGCAGTGAACTAAACGAAAGAAGCCGAAAGAAAAAAACAATAACAACCTGGCATGGGCCGCGAAGGCGGGGGGGGAAGGGGGTAACAAGCATAAAAAACAAACCACTCGCCCAGAGGCACTTCACACACACACATACACACAGATACACAGGTACGGATAAACATGAATTCGATCATATACTCATCATATGAAATAAACTAACAAGGTAGTAAAAATAATGAATAAAACCCCACCCCTTGGGAAGGGCAGATTAGAATGGGTTGCCAGCGACTGGGCCCTCGTGGTCGGCGAAGTGGTTATTTCCTATGATACGGGATTAATGAGGTGCGCATGGTAAAATAAAAGGGAAGTTTTCCCATAGACATAACAATGGAAAGACATGGTGGTTAGGTGGGTTGTGGTGGTGGCCAAGTAGCTTAGAGTAAAGGGTTCCAAATTGGCCCCTCCCTTCTCAGCACGAGGGTGGGTGCGCTACACAAGCCCATCTATAATTGGCCGGTTGAGTGTTACTTACTTGACGGAAAATACAACGGCGAGCACAATGGCAATGATGATGAGAATAACAATAATGGTCAGGATCCACAGCTTCTTGCGGGTCCGCTTACGGATGGAGATGGCCTTTTCCACCTGCTCGTTGGCCGCGGCAGTGTCGGTCACCGTGTTACCCACTTGGACTTCGATATTGTCAATGACTTCCTGTTGCGCGTGGACCATTTCGTTAAGACGGACAAACAAGGCGTTTAGCTCCAGGGCCTTCTTCTCGATCTGGCGCATCTCCAGCTGGCGGGTTTCCACTTCCCGCATCACCCGGCGGGCATCGCCTACTCGGGTGGAAGAAAGCAGCGACTGGGTAAACACCTGGCCGGCCCGTTCGTCATCCAGGGCCTGCTCAATTTCCTCGTCGGTGGCCAGGGGCTTAGCCACCTTGTATTGCCGCTTGAGACGGTCGCGGGATTTGTTCCAATAGACGTCCTCCAACTCACGGTAGCGCTCAATAACCTCCTGGAATCGACGAGTGACGGCGGCGGTTCGACCCTTGCGGGCCGCCGTGTCGGGAGCACCCACGGGGAGTCGCTGGTTCTCAGTGGTAAGCTCCTCCAGACCGCCCTGGGCCCGGCGGATGAGCTGATCGATTTCGGTACTGACTTGGTCGCGCTCTTGCCGGCAGCGGTTGGACTGGTCCTCCCCGACAGCCTGTAAGGTCCGCTGGTTTAAGCGATCAACCTGGTCAACCTGCTGCTGGATGGCTTCGAGCTCCTGCTCAATACCACGAATCTAACGAGAGAACCCCCGATACAGCCAATGAAGAATGGTGGCCATAGGGTTAGCCATGGGGGTAAGTGAGCGAGCAAAAGGGCACCGGGGTGTAAACAGGAAGATGGAAGCAGAAAGAGAAAGGGTATGGGTAGCTGCTCCGCCGTTTAACTTCCATGGGCATTATATATCTATTTGTATGTGTATGTGTGAATATATGCATATATGCCAAACGTACCTGCTCGTGGAAGCCGCTGGGATCGGACCCAGCGGGGTTAAGGTTTCCCATTTCAAGGGAAGCGGGGGCGGGGTAGTAACCGTCGCCCGGTTGGGCCTCGGCCTAGAAGGGGGGGGAAGTAGGGGTTAGAGGGTTAGTCTACGGGACCTCAGTGGGAGAAGCCGGAAACACGAACGCGGGAATGGTAATTGCTAGAAACACCACATATATATATATATATATATATACTTACTCTAAATTCCCCCAGGCGGTCACGACTCATGCTGTTCGGTGACGGCCAATACGGGAGGTGAAAAGAATAAAAGAAAGGAAGTTCAGATGGAGAAAGGAACGGAAATGCACAATGGGGGGAGATTTTCTTTCGGATGAAACAAGCACTGGAGAAGAGGTTCAAGTGCCAGTGGTAATAGTAGAGCCAGGAGAACAATTAAAAAAATGAAGGCTGGGGAGGGAGAGTATTATGCCACTTTCCCTCGTCTTACTATAGTTATAGTGGTTTTTAGACTGAGGGAGAGAGAGAAGTGAGCTGTGTGGGTTGTTTTACTCTTCCCCACGCGGCTCTCTCTCTCTCTCTCTCTGCCAAGCTAGCTGAGACGGGGTTTCAGCTGCGCTAGCCCACGGGCCACTGCCAACGTCAGCGTCAGCCCACAGCGACAAGGGGGCAGTAGTTTTAGACACGCGCAGGTAAGTTTTATTATGCTATTTTGTAATGCTATATAGAATATGCAGGAATTATGGAACTAGTCCAAATGAAATCCAACGGGAAATGGAACAAAAGAAGGACTTCTCTAAACAACATTACCGGCCGTGTCCGGGGAGGTGGTATGATGGGCAATCCTGCGGGTTACGGGGGTCGATGGCGCACCGCCGAACGAGCGTTACTCGCCGCGGGTGAAGGACCTGGATGCCGGAATGGACATGTTCACTTTGGGCCGTGGCCCACCCGGAACCGTTGGCGGCACTGGCGGGCGAAGGCTCACGCTTGACTAAAGGTCCGGCCACAGCCAACGCGAGGCAGGAAACTAGCAGAGAAAATACGGTAGCCGTCGTGGGTTGCATAGCTATAGCTGGTGGATAGTATAAAAAATAGTAGTGGTAGTAGTAGTGGTAATAGTGGCCAAGTGATAACGAAGAAGGTGGTTGTTGTGCCGAAAGACAGGGCGGCTCGGGCGGCATTTATAGCCCGGACGGCCGTTTGCATGGGCTTCTACGAACGAGCCTTCGTTACACCAGCCCCCCTCCCCCTTTACCTCGCCTAGTAGGATGCTCCCGCTGATGAAGCACAGTGTACTACATTGCCCTTACCGGCCCGTAAGTCTGGCTATCGTTGGACATTTCTTCGCCCTTGAGAAGAAGACAGCGCCCTTCCTTTGTTACCCCCTCGCAGTTCCCGGTCCCCGCGAGCTGGCCCCCGGCTTTGTTGTTTCTCTCTTTTACAGTTCACCTGCTCTAGAGTTGAGAACGAGGGGGGAGGGGATTCCGTCGTTCTCTTGGCCGCTCCTCTTCTTCCTGCTGCCCCCCCCTCTTTCCCTTGCCGACTAGCAACCCTTCGGGCGGGTGCGTTTATGATTGCCCTCGCATACTCCGGACCCCCCATTGTTATGGACCGGCTGGCTTCATAGTCGAAAAGGGGCCCATGAAAATGGGTAGGGTAATGGTTGTTTATTCGAGCACCGTGTGCCCATTGACGAGTTGGCTGGCAAGAAGAAGAGGGCGAGGCTAGAGCGGATGAAATGGGCGAGATAAGAGGGGGCGAGGACAGAGGGTTCCGATCAACCTCCCAGTAAATTAATTGGAGAGAGGGGGGCACACCCACCGGGAGAGCGCCGCCGCCCGCACCGGAGGGAGCATGTAGGCCAGGGCCAGGCACATCACGGACCAGCCAATGCTGTTGAACAGGGCCATGGCCAGTACCACCCGACCTTGCCGGCAGGCCGTGGGGACGTCGCCCAGGCCCTGGCCTAGGTTGGGCCATACGGGGGCCACCAGGAGACTATTTAGAGCATTACAGTCCACTGCCCCGCTGTGCCGGTACAGCACTCCGCTGAACGCCATCCAAATAAGGGCCATGCCGAAGCTGAACCCACACCGAATACGGTGCAGGACCCAGTCCCACCGAAGAATCCAGCGACTGAGCCGGTGCAGCAATGGCTGGTCCGTCGGGTCGCCGGGTCGGGCAATACACGTCATCCCCAACCGGTCCGATATCCGCTTCCGTACAAGCCGCTGCCATTGGCCGTCAATGTGGACGTACCACCGTCGAATATAGAGCGTAGCGAACCCAAAGAGGGTTAAAGTGCCAACCGAGCAGAGGGCGTTCCCCGCCACCCCGGCGTAGAGAAGCGGGTGGAGTAGATCGTTTAGGTAGCCGAAAATCTCACCTCCCTGAGGCCCAGTCAGTGGGGCATAGACGGTATTGCTGGCGACGGCCATGATCAACACCACGACTGAGGTAACGAGCTGAATAGGGAAGATGAACACTTGGCAAATGCCAAAAAGACCAGAAAAGTGCATTTTTAACAACAGCGAGGGCAATATAGCCAGGCAAACGACGAGCGACGGTATCGGTGGAACTGGGATCTTTTATAAGTAACTGACCCAACCTACCGATTCCTCAATTACAGACCACACCAGGACAAACCAGGGGTAAGGCCACACCACCGCCCAATTCCGTCGCATCTTCGCGTAAAACAACTGCAACAACATAGTCCATAGCGACACACCGCCTTCCGCATCGCCGATTCACCCCCCTAATGCCTCCGTTACTGTGGCTCCATGCCAAAGCCACGCAGCCTCCCCACTAGGCCGAATTGGGGCTCCGATAAACCGCCCCCCCCCACAGAAGTAGCAGTCTCCAATCCAGCCAATCTTCATGAAAAAGGAGGGGATGGGCGTGTTTGCATGGCGGGGCATACCAGTTAGTTAGTTACTCACCCATTGGTAGGTAGATAGGCTATTCTATTATACATGAGTAAGCAGCTCTCCCCCGACCTCGCTCCACAGAAGCCATTTAGTTATTCTTATTTTTCTTTTTAGCATTCGACAGGGTCTCCACGATGCCAATTCCGTCGTTCGACTTCGAGAGGGTCCATACTCTTGCGACCCAGCTTCGGACACACTCTCCCACCAAACTTCCGTCAAACACCGCGAACCCCCGTCGAGCCAGTGTGGCTATTATTATCCGGGCTCGGCCACACCAGGTTGCTGGTAAGCTTAAACGCAGCCCCGGTCTAGTATTGGCTTTGCCCCCATTCCAATTCACCTCCTTGGGCCAATGTACTAATCCCGGCTATGCTCACCTCTGCCTTTGGCGCTCCATGGCTACATTACCTACTCAGAATTGGCCTTACCCTACACCCTGGTCGAGTATTTAAAGGGTAAGTCAAGCCCCTGTCCACGACTAGAAGGCCACCCCATACTACCTTTCCTCTATTGCCGCTTTTTGTTCTACCCATTGGCCTGGTGGGGCCCCCATACTCCATCGGTTTGGTGCCCAAATGTTACTGACATGAGCATCCCTCAGTTAAACTTATCGAGATATATTTGACACCACACTACATCCCTTTCCTTCGCATTGTACCGATGCTGCTTAGATGATCGTGTGCGGGCCGCCGATTTTGAGGTCTTATACATCAGACGTGCGATATCCCCCACCGACCGTTGGTCTGGCCAGGTGGGTTTAAATTCCGAATTCCATAGTGGAAACTGGCTGTGGGATTTTAGCCGGCTTGGTGTCTGTCCGCACCCCTTCGCACAGGGCTTAAACAGTACCCTATCGGATACCGATTGCTAACATTACATCTTTTATGGCCGTCCTTTTGTGGATTTTTCTGCGGGAACTTTGGTGCCCACTCCCTCTTTAATAGGTGGCATTTCCGGGTGGCCGGCGCGAGCCAGGGGAGTCAGACCAGCAGGCCGCTGAACGGGAAACTCGTGAAGAAATCGGCCTCGATTTACATACCTCAAAGTAGGTCAAGTTACTACTATTTTCTTGATCCTTACCATGGTCACCTAGACCTATTTGATGCGACTCATTCTAACCAACCTTCCATCTACTTGCATATTGTGTACTAGCTATGCCTTCTTGGGGGCCCTCGATGATCGAACGGTACACAGTTTCATGGGCCGCACTACCCTACTGGTCCTCTGCCCCTTTGGTATGTATAAAACGAAAATTATCTAGTAGCCCCATTTATCCCTGACCCCGCTGCAGTTATCCATAGCTATATATTACACCACACTTTCCCTAGCCTGCTAATTGATACTAAATTAATCTACATGTTGGCTACCTTCTATGGTTACGATGTATTAGTGTATCTTCAACTTGCCCCAGCGACCCCGCCCTTGCTACCACAGCCCACCGAAGTCGCCTCAGTCCATTGGATCTCTTTCGGCGCCCTGTTGGCCAATCTCCCCCATTACCATGGGCCTACCCATGAGGTCCGGAACCACCCTTCTAGCGACCCTGTTGCGATTGATTATGCCCGCCGTCTGCTCCCTACCTGGCTTCGCCCCTGTTGCCCCCTGAGTAACCGCGTCTTGCACTTGCTGAGTGGCTACTACCACTTCCACTGTCTCACTTTACTCGTGGATGCGCTATCCTCACACTACGCGCTCCCTTCTCTCGAAGACTCCCAGCCCCTTCGATTATGGGGTCTAACCTTACAAATGACGAGTGACCTTGTCGACACTACTTTCCCCCCTGATCGGCTACCCGCCGTACCGCTCAGCGGACCCCTTCCAGTATTCGAGTTCTGGGATGTTAAGGCGGGAATGTATCTGTGGCAACGATGGAACCAATGGTCCACTCCACGTCGCTCAGGAGCAGTTATCCGGTAAGTTGGCCCAGCACTTCTTATACATCAGCTGGTGCGCTTAGCATGCCATACCTATTGGACCTGAAGATACATCTATACTGCGTGCTTCCTCCCCCCGGTCCTACCGTCAATAATCAGGAAACCTTGCCTAGAGACTACCCAATATGTACTTCTCCCAGACTATCCTTCTGAATATTCTAGGGCCTAATCCCAGATTAAATCGGTGCTTTATATTTTTCAAACCCACAACCACAGGAGGCAGGAACTTTCCTACTACCGAACCCTTCGAATTCTCCTCACCTTAACCGTCCTGGGCCGACTTTTCTTCACATACTGGATAGCCCATTCCCTCTGGACTTGGGGCCGTCGCTTTTTTCCGGTATACCCATCGTATGCGTAATGTGAAGCTGTATTGGGTGTGATAATAGTTCGAGGGTAGTTATTAGGTGATTTGCCACCAGTCTCCGAGCACCCAATAGTACTGACTTGACTATACTTAATCATCCAGGCACATATTTAATCGATACACACAACTCTGCTGTAGAAATCCGGCTATTATTAGAGCACCCCCCCTAGCCTGTATGGGCTGGTTTACTATACATATTATACCTACCTATCCATCACCTACTCAGAAACCCCTTAGACAGTTTCGAATTTCACCGCGAACAAACACGTCAACATGTTTTATATATCCGAGTCGGTCTGACCGCATTATAAACCATATATGCCTGGTGCCCTCCGAACCCCCCTTTTAGAACCCCACCACATAACCCATGTACTGGTACCACATTTAATAGACGTATACTACAGCTTAGCCAACTGCTCACCCCCGCCGCTATTATTTTTGGAAGTAACATACCTTTTGAAACCTACTTTTATTATTATACATACATATTTTTCACCCCCATACTTTAAACGACCAACTCAATTATGTATATCTTCTAATGCAAAGTTCAATGCTGGATCTTGGTGCTCCCTTTGGGACCATTGGTAATCATGAGCATGTGTAGCACCCTAATATCTCGGGGCTAGCCCTCTTTATACCTAAACTTGCTAAGGCCTCCTGGTGACGGGTCAAGTGTAGGAGCGAGCAAGTAACCCAACAAAGGGATCCACCACGACTAGTCTCGCTGACTAAAATTCAAGATATTGCTACATGCTGACATAGGTCTGTATGTCCTGCTTCGATATCCGTATGTTTACAAGTATGATGGACAGAAGCCCAAGTCCCTCTCCAATTGTTTATCTTCGAGATTAAATGGGCAGCTGGACTGCCAAACTAACGAGATGGGGTTACTTACGGGTGATGCTTGTGATGTGTGTGGTCTTCGTTTCCATTTTTAAGGGACTATAATTTGGTATAACGGTCACGTGGTATTTCGTTTAGGAAGTGGCTCGACTGGCGAAACGACCCGTCCCGAAATTGTCGCCGCATTCCAACTTTATGGTCAAAGCTCATTCGAGTAATCCAGCCTTGACTCTGGCGCACTCGGCATTGCCATTCTAATCGAACCCCGTTTCCCTAAACCTGGCCCTGAACCATTTTAACTGCACAGCCACACGACCCGGTATAGTTCATCCCCCCTTCACCATGCCGGCTCCACTTCGAAGTCTTCTTCGCCTTCGAGTCCAGCGATTCCAGTCTACAAGGCAATCGACTACCGAGCGGCCCTTTTCAACCTCACCGCGGACCCTTAACCACCAGCCCGTACTACTCAAAGAGGTGCTCGAACAGCTCAGTCCCCAGTCGGGCGGATGGTATCTGGATACTACTTTTGGGGAAGGCGGCTACTCCAAGGCCCTTTTGGATCGGTAAAGTCTTCAATTGCTAATGTATTTTAACGGCCATCAGCCGATTCCGGCTTAGCTATCGGCAGTTTCATTGTATAAGTATATTATTGTCCGTATGGATCCTGACCACTCCTACCTCCCCCCTGACACTAAGGCTGTTTTATAATCACTTATTAATATAGCTGTGACTGCAAAGTAATGGCGATTGATCAGGATCCATTTGCTATTGAAAAAGCCCAGGCCTTAGCCGACCGTCCCGAGTATCGGTAAGTCATTATGTAATGCGGCACTGGGAAATTCATACATGCACCTCGGATCATATGGGATGCCTTATCTTTGAGGACTTTGGGGCCCATTGATCATATATTATTTTTATTGTTGTTCGCGCCTATTTAGTTTCTTATTATTATTTTGGTTAATGCTTTTAAAAATAATTTTTCGTTTGTAAATGCACCTTCGATATGACTCATCTCCCTTTTTATCCACCCCTCTATTCAATAAATGGATCAATATTGACACGCCCTTTAACAATTGGTAGCGGTCGATTACGACCCATCCTAGGCCGTTTTAGCGATATCAGGCGCTTAGCTGTTGAAACGTTTCAGTCCTCGTAAGTCGTCTATATAAGTAAAGATTTGTCATTTGGGCACGCGGCACATCCAACGGAGCATTTGAATAGCATCATTCAATTGTCTGCTTTGCTTCGGTTTATTAAATTCTCTTCCATCGCTGGCATGATGTCAACACCGTATGCCCCCGTATATTCCGACTTCACCATTATCGAACGCCCCGGGCAATTAGAGAACCCCATTTTTCCGGAATTGTCTACGATATCGGAATCTGCAGTAGCCAGGTAAAGTCCCCTGTGGTTTAATACAAACCCATAAAACACTTTGTAAATTGTACACGTTATTCAAAACTCGTCGCTAAAGGATAATGATCCGTTTCTACCGTTACTTCCGCTGTTGGTCAACTACGATAGGTGGACGACCCCAGCCGCGGGTTCTCGTACTTAAAAGATGGCCCATTGGATATGCGAATGGCTTCGAAGGGGTCTTTGGAAAAGGACGAAGACGCCATCAAACAACGGGTAGGAAGGCGCACTATCCCCGCTTCAGTTGTGGTTAATAATTTTTCAGTGGACCAAATGGCCCACCTATTTCGAGTGGTAAGTCTCTGGTCGGGTGCAAGTGCTTACAATAGAGGCCACTGTAATTCTGACGTTCAACGAATCCGATAAGGTTTTTATTTGGCCAGCCCGTCCGTATTTTAGCTGGACTATTCCGCCGAAAACACTGTGCTATACTCTATCAAGGATAAACATTCCCAGTAGCTCACAGAACGTTCACTGGCATACTTTCGATTAGCGGTTTGGCTTATTATTTTATTTATTTTTTTGATATCTGCCTTTGTACAAAAACAGTATGGCGAGGAGAAGTTCGCCACCCGGATTGCCCAAGAAATAGATGCTGCTCGCCAACAGCAGATGATTAGTACTACCCAACAATTAGCCGAGGTGGTGTACCGGGCAGTTCCCCATAGTCTCCGCCAACTGAGTCGTGATAACAAAACATGGCGCAATCCGGCGGCCCGGGTTTTCCAAAGGTAATATCTATTCCAAATATTAATAACCGCGCTGAGGTACCAGCTTTCTCTTCTTCCCGACGATTCAAAACTCCATCCTCCTTTCGCATTTTTTAAGCGAGGATTGTCTAACTTTGTATTGCCCTGTTATATATATATACCATTGAATGCCCACCGGGATTACCTTCATACTAGCCTTCGCATTTACGTTAATGATGAATTGGGCGAACTGCAGAGAAGTCTACAGGACGCCTATGACCTAGTGACACCCGGCGGTCGAGTGGTGGTGGTCACTTTCCACTCACTTGAGGATGCGCTTGTTAAAAGGGCCTTTCTGGAACGCCAGAACGGCAGCACGCTAGGTGAGTTATTGGCTCGGACATTGAATCCTCCCACACTATACCCAAATGCCCATTGAATAGACAAACCCACGCAATCCAATTATCACTAATATCACTAGGTGCTCCCTATTATTTGCGTATACTCTATAGAAGACAACACCGGCTCACCGGACACGGCACCACCGTCATATACGGTACTGACCAGAAAAGTGATTAAACCGACATCTGATGAATGCGCCCATAACCCCCGGGCTCGCTCGGCCAAAATGCGGGTCATTCAACGGGCGCCTGAAGAATCACCTGTTAATTAATTCCAAGGACCCTGATTAACTTTTAAATCCCTATCCGAATTTAATAGGGGATATCCTTAATAAACCTACTATAGCCCCAATTAAATGGATATTCGATCCACTAAAAGAACTCTTCAAGGGGCAGAAAACAGATGACTGGAAGTGCCGTTTGGTTTGTTTCTGGCGCTTGGCCAATATCAATTTGGATGGGCCAGGCTTGGTGATTTAAACCAGGAGATACGAAGGGGACTTGGTTTGGCAGCTAGGGGTATAGCAAGCCGGTCTATATACTTTGCCCGGCGGCTTCCCCGGTCTTCCAACCCAGCTCTTCTTTCTTTACCTTTATACATTCAGCCATGTCAACTCCTCGTAAAAACATTCTCATTACCGGTTTCGAGGTAAGTTGTCACACCCTAGTCACAGCCAGAGCCGATACTAGCTGCCTCGACTGAAGACGCTTTGCTTCTTTGCTCACCGGGGCCTCCCTCCTCCATGGGACCATTTGGCTAAAGCACATGTTATGTTACTCTACGGGCCCTGCATTTCCCTCCATTGACAGCCCTTCGGCACCCCTCGACCTGCGACCAACTCCAGCTGGGAGGCCATCAAAGGTCTCGAGGGTTTGGAAATTCCCGTATTTCACGGGGGCAAACTGAGTGTGCTCCGCGTCCACGTCCACCGCCTCCCGGTGGAGTACGACGGGGTACTCCAGGCCGTGCGCGACCTACATCTCCCGACGGAAGGGAATAGTCCCCACTACGACTTCTATATCCATGTGGGACAAGCTAAGCCCGACCAGTGCGCCCTCGAACAGTTCGCCCGTAGAACCGGCTATGTCCGGGCCGACAACCACGGCAAGTCCCTGCCCGACCAACAGTGTCCCCCGTTAGGGGGTGAGCCCATGCCCACCCGGTTCGAGTCGACGGTCAGTGTTGCCGGGCTGGCCCAGTACCTCCGGGATGTCTGTCAGCAGCCGCTGGTTCATGCGTCCAATGACGCGGGCCTCTATCTGTGCGAGTTCACGTACTACGTTTCCATGTATTACCAGTGGCAGCATACCCGAGCCCAGGGGCAACATTTGACTACCCCTGAGGAGCCGCCATCTTCATCTTCAGTGCCAGTAGGCAACGTACTGTTTATCCACATTCCACCCGAGAACCAGCCAATGTCCCTCGACCAGTCGCGGGCGCTTATTCTGTCTACTCTACAGTGGGTCGGGCAGGAAATGCCGACCGCCAAGTCCTAGTTATCCGATTTAGCCCATAAGATAAAGAGGACTCTGCATGGAGGGGGGATAGTTTAGAGGGCCTTGAGGCTAGTTGTCCCCATGTAAGCGTGAGCGGACTAATCTGGGTGGATATTAGTCACTACCAGGGGATCTAGATCCATTTGAGGAAGAAGGTTGGGTAAGGGGGGGGGATAACATACTGTTATCTTGTGGCCAATAAAGTAAAATCCACCCGAATAGATTACAAAGGATCTAAATATTAAACATTTTAGCCTGGCCACCAATGGGCTAACTACATCGTGATGAAAATCCCATTATGGACCATCCGAGGTCTCTCTCATGACGTATAGCGACCTTTCATTGGTTCTAATCCTACATATTCCAACGATTCCCAGGCTCTAAGCTGAACCAACCCAGACAATTGCCTCGTTAGGACCTGTATGCATTGCCTCTGCCCTGGCTTGCTATTCGGGATATCGGGTCACCGGATATCCACAGGGAGGGTTGGCTGAGCCAGATGCAATTGCCTCAACCCAATTTAGAGAACGGGCGAGTCATTAAGCCATAATAGGGACGTATGCGTGGTTGAGTAAATGGATATAGTACGGCGGCGATAGCGATGGAAACAGCCCGTACCGCTTAATTGCAGGGCGGGTGGAGAGTCAATCGTGATATTAGAATGATGGAATGTTTATATTGCTTGGTGGTGGAATTGATTATAAATACACAAATCATGGGAATGACGAGAAGTGAGAGGGGAAGAGAGATAAGCCAAATATTAAAAAGGAGAGGGCGATGAGCAGTCAAGAGTGGATAGGATTCTTTTGGATAAATTGCGACGGAAAGAGAGGAGCACATGCAGCGCGTATCCCCCAACACGCGCGCACGGCCATAACAAACGCGAACCAGCTGCTTGTCTATTTTTATGGTGGTGGTCGTTTAAAGTAGTACCATGAATACGGGGGGCAGTAGGATGCAATGGGAAAGGGAGGTGGAAATGACGATCGTACCCTCCCGAGTTTAAACTCATCGTGAGGGAAAAGAACCGGATATACGGCAGGGTGAGGGGAAATAGAATACCAATGTTAAGGACACAGCGATGGAATATGGTGCAGTGGAGTTAAATGTATAAGTTTGGCGGGGAAGTTCCAGATTGAAGAATGAAGATTAAGGGCAAAACTAGTCAAGGAAAGCGGTATAGGAAATCGACCGGCACCCGAATCCCCCAATGCGGGAAATTTGGTTAAAGGTAATATATATCCAACCGTTAGACCTCTGCGCGGTATGTCCAAGGCCGGCTCTCTATGAGGCGAACTGAGCTTTTGGGTGAAGGCCGGGGTTGGCGGATGGAAAAAAAATCTCGTTCATAATATCCATAGCCGGTTCCTCGTAGGTTGACATGGCATCCGAAGTGAGCGGCTGAGCAACGATACAAAGAAGAGTCGAGTGCAGGGTGGTAGACAGGGATGGGTATATAGTATAGTGGTGCATGGTAGGAACGTCAGTAGCGGCGATAGATGAGGGGTGCACGGGTGAGTGAACCGAAGGGATAATGCCGGGATGATAAAGTAATACACCCAAAATTAGGGTTAGTACGGTCTTATGATAGGGATGGGCGCGTCATGGTCAAATAGGAACAGCAAGTCACTTAGAGGCATGGGAACACCTGCTAGTCCTAATAATCCTTACTACTACCTTGTAGTGATGATGAGTGGGGGAATACTAACCAAAAATGGGGAGGAGGCCGACTTGGAGATGGAATAGGGGCGCCGCCTATTGTGACCCATGGCCCCTTCGTATATCGAGCGATTACCTGGCCGTTGAGAATAGTATATTGGTATTAGATGTTTTAAAAAATAAAAATGGAATAAAAAATGAGGTAATGTAATTAGAATATAACATTTGCATAGGTCAATAGTTTCAGGGATCGAACAAGCACATTCTATCGTATCGAGAGTTTCTAAGGACCATCCAAAAAGAGGCCCTTGCTTGCCCCCCCCATCAACAATAGTGTGGTAATCGCACCTGTATGACTTGGCCCACCATAATGCAAACAATTGTCAAGCCGGTGCAGCACCATGGGTTGGATTGGACGCGGAGAATAAGGGAAGTGCGATTGAGGATCCTAGGCCAATCAATATACACATTTACTTACGGGGCTTGAATTTAGGATGTAGTGTAGGGGTCGACATATCGGCAAGGGCCGAGGGCAATTGCTGTTTTTTGAGGGATGGGCTGGTGTGAAAACGGGGGTAACATCATCAATTAATCGGGATAGATTAGAACCATGGACTGGATTGGAAACGGTGGAGATTGTCAGAAAATGGAGACATAGAGCGGAGGACGGGCAGGAGAGAAGGGTGAGAAAATAAAGCAACTTACGTTTTATAGCGAGTATCTCCGCCGGTTTGCTTCATATCAACGGTGATCTGGAGAGCGGAAGAGAGATATAAGGAGCAAGTAGAATTCGGGGAATCGGAAATATAATCAGCAACACTAGCGAATAAAACATAGAATTAGAAGCGGGGTAGGTAAAAGGGTCGGGGAATGATTCAAGATAAAATCAAGTACCTTGATGGTTGAATTGGATTTGGATTCTTGAAGTAGATAGCGGCGGGTAGTTTGGCCCTCCTTGGCGTACTCGGCAAGGTTGATGGACAAAACGCCCAGGTTGCGGGGATTCTCCTGGTTCATTTCCTGCCGAATACACAGATGGAGCTCACAGGGGGAGAGCATACCGTCTTTGCCGATGACCAGATCCATTTTCTTGGAAGCGGTTTGATTCCATTCCACACGGTGACCCGATATAGGGGCTCTGTTAAGGACCCAGGCAAACAGCATTATATTATATATACGTGGTTAGGTGTGAGTCATGACTATCATCGAGCCAGCCTATTAAACTAACCCCCTGCACTCTAAACCAAACCACCCGGTGAATTTCTTGGGAGGAACTCCAGATAATATGTGGGGAACCACCACCCCCCCTCTCTCGATACTGTATGAAGGCACTTACCGATGGGTATATCCGGTGGTGGAGGTGCCGTTTTTGAGGCGCCATTTGACGAAGAAAGTACCACTTACGAGCGGGACATTGATGAGTTCGTGCAGGGTTATGTTGACGTCGAAATTGACTAGGCGGTGCTTGGAAATAAACCAATGGTAGAGGGCCTGCATATTGGCGCGGTTGAGGAGCGGCACTCGGCAAACACCGAAGCAGAATGGGCTGGGTAGGAGCAGGGGAAAGAGATAAGGAACGGGAAAGGGAGGGTCCTCTGGTCAGGGGATCGGCGAGTGGGGTGGGACGAGATGACAGAAAGAGAAAGAAAAGGCTGGGTGACGCGACACGACTTGACTTGGCCCGAAGGGTTAGGACGGCGTAAGCTAGAAAAGGAAACGAGTAGGGAGTTGGAGTCTCAAATAACGGACGAGGGTGGTCGAAAGTGGCACCAAGTAGACCCGAAAAGGAAAGAAACGGGAGAGAGGGACTGTGTATGTGGGTGGGTCGGAGTATGAAAGCCCGGAGTTATAAGAGGGCCAAATAAAACAAGAAAAGGAAAGGAAAGGGAGAGAGAAAGGTAGAAGGAGGAAAGCGGGCATATATAGCATATATAGCATAGGCGGAGCCTTAGGTTAAGTGTAGCTTGAGACTATATGCAACGACCCATCACGCGGCAATACTTCTCTCTCTCTCTCTCTATATATATATATATATATAATATCATCCCACCCGAATGCCACTTTACTCTACTTTACTTTACTTTGATCATCACTAGCAATAGTCTAAATCCAGCCAACGGCCCCCATGATTAACTATATGATTATGATTATGATTATTATTCAGAGGGGCGGGCATGGCTTAGCCGATTAATTGACAAGCAGGCTGGAAGTCACTAACTTACTTACTTGTTCGAGGATCAGCAGGCCACCACCACCACCTTATACCCCCATTAATCCTGTATGGCCATGCCCTAATAAATAAGTGCCATCCCACCCCTCTCGATTCGACTATTAGTAAGGAAGAATCCCCCTGCCGAGTCAATCCCTTCGCTTCCTTAACCCTCTATCTTCTGATCCCCTCACTGTGAATTTCCTTAACCCTATTGTCTTGTCTTCTCTTATACTATACCTACAATCAGGCCACCCTGGCTGTCCCTAAAAGGAAAGGCAACGGGAAATGCACGCCTCCTACTCCCAAAGTTCCTCGAAAATGTCTCCACACACACACACACACACTCTCTCTCTCTCTCTCTCTCTTGGTCTTTCTATCTCATCAAATATCCATCCACTCCTGGCCTCCCAGGTACTGTGTCGCCCCCCGCTGTAGCCGCCATCATCACCCCCACAACTTGGTTCCCCTCCCCTGATTTGCTTACCCAATGGTCTTGGGTACCCGTCAAGTAGCCCACCAGTTAGGCTATGGAGGCATGGCATTTTCTAGATCATCGGCCAGGTCACTGCCCATACTAGCAGCCACCACAGCTCAAAGTCGGCGGAGTTGGTCGGCTTGAAAACCCGCTGAGCCTTCCCGACAAAATGATCGCCCAACCCTGGGTGGGTACCTGCATATGCACTGTCATGTCGACTGGCTAGTTGATGGATTTATTCAATTCGAGTGATTGGAAAGAAAAATACTCTATTGGAAGGTGTAATGGGTGCATTGTATACACATAGTCTTATCAATATAATAATGTAACACACACACATTCAGACGTATATCTAAAAGTATAAAATAAAAATAAAAGTAAAGTAAATATTCAAGACTTCCACTACAAGACAAGTCTAGCCCCATTACACCAAACGATTGATTATACAAGGTCTCCAAAAAATATTGAGAAATAAAAGAAACGCAAACTACCCCACATAATCGGTAGATATGAAATATGGCAACTACTACGAATAAAATAATGCACCGGGTCAATAATACGTGGCCCGGTCCACCATACGCTAATAGTATCAACTAGGGATAGATAGTAAAATAATACTAATAAAAGTAAAAGTAGTAAAAAACGGCCAGAATATTCCAATTTGGTGTTGGTAGGCCACATAGGCTGCCTTACATTCTTTGAGCAGAACTAGTAGATGAAAATGAAAAGAATAGGCAAAACCGAAGAATAATAAAAAAGGTACATAGATACAGCATAATGTGCAAGCTCTAAAGTAGGTTAATTCAAGTGGATGCTGGGTGGTGTGTTTTTTGTATTTTTTTTAAAAAAAGGGGGAGGATTTAACTTCTCACCGAATCCAATCTAAATAGGTACTTCCCCCACCCTACTAACTGGCCAACCTCCTTCATCAGTAGGGCCAGTGATTTCCATCACTGATCCTTGGCTGCGAACAATCAGTACGCTGTGGGCACGCTATCATGCGAGTGATAATAGCAACTGAAGGGATTTACAATGGAGGGAAGAAACATGGAGGTGCCTACCCCTCACTAGCCCGATGACCGGCATCTGAGCTGGGAGAAGGTTGTCTCACACCTACCTAGCGAGGTATGTGTGGGTTCGGCTCCTCCTTAAGCCAAATACGGGCCTTGAATGTTTTGTAAAGGTCTCGCACCAAGTCACGGAAATCAACCCGACGGTCAGTTTGGTACGTGAAAATCAGTTTTTGGCGGTCCCTAGGTAAAGTTATCGCGACAATAAACCACATTGTGGAGAGGTTAGTAAAAAAATCCCAGAGAGGGGAATACCTGATTGACATCCTTCATCATTAGTCATGTCAACCCACGGCTATCCAGAGAGAAGGCGAGAGCGAGTAAATGAGATTGGCGTCCTGGAAGAATACCCCGGAAAATGAATCCGGAAATTTCCACCGTTTAGCCATATCTCCCCCGCCCCTTTTCTTCCGCGAGTTTCCAAAAAAATAACCACCAGTTCAAGGGAAAAGGGCTGTGCTACAAAATAATATTTGGAACATACCATTGGAATTCAGCGTCTAGAATGCGCATCGGCAAGCCACGCTCTATGGCCTTACTCTGGCAAACGTCCAAAGCCCGGTTCTCGTCCTGGCGCTGAATCGGGGTTTTGGCCAGGTCGGCCGGGGTGGCCACTCGCTCAATCCGTTTAACGAGCACCTCTTTACAGTTCACGGACGTGTAAGCAATATGGACCGCTCGGAAGACACAGTACAGCTTAGCATTGCTGGTGCGGAGGGTTTCCACTTCCATTTCGGCGTGCCTGCGAGTGGACGATGAGGCGTGGGCATACACAAGGCGTTCGGCCTGCTTAAGTTCGTCAAATCGGACATGGTCTTGTCCAATTTCACCCACATCAATACCGCGGTCCCCTTCGCACACCACCTTCATCCCAGCCTTCAGCAGCAGTGGGCTATTCCCAGGTAGGTAGTAGATATCCGAGCGACCGGCTTTGAACAGGAGGGTGTACAGGCGGCAGTCGGATGCTAGGCGGTTGACGGGGACTCCGCCCGAATCCGTAGACATGAAGCCTGGGTTACTGTGGGGACCGCCTCCACGGGTGGGTGCACCGCTAATCTTGGGGGGTAGCTGGGCCGGCAGAGTAGCGGTCCGTAAAACTGGGTTGGACTGGACCAGGCTGCTGGACATATTGAGCTGTCGGTTCAGATCATCCATTAACCCCCCAGGCCCACTGCCCAGAGGTAAGGGCGGTTCGGCGGAGGGCCCCCCCATCATCCCCGGGTGACCGAAGCCGGCGGGCTGGGTGGAAGGCAAGGGTACAGCAACCGAGTGCCGGCGGTGTAGTAGGTGAGGCAACATATGAGGCGGACCACCGTTGAAGCTATTAGGGCCGCTTATTTGAGCCCCCAGGGATCCGGTCGTCGGGACGGAGGAGTAGGTGGGGGCGCCGAAACTCGGGGGGCTGCCCAGGTTGGCTTCAGGGGCCACTGTGAAGCGACGGGAACTGAGGAAAGGAGGCGGTGGCTGCTGTTGGGGATGGTGGGCTAGGTAGGATCCACCAGCGGGACTCCCCAAAGGGGGGTGGGCGTCCAAGATGTAGTTACCCAAGGGGTGGTGCTGGGGGGCACCGACCCCCAAGTCAGCGGTGGACACAGGCAGTGAGCCCTGCAGATTGGCGCTCAGGAGCGAATTGGAGCGGGAATGGCTTACGGGCTTGGGACTATCCCAGATGGACTCCATATCGCTTAGGCTGGCCAGCGGGGCGGCCGAAAACACGCAGGGGGAGCTATCCAGGCGGAAGGGGGAGGGACCTTTGCCCATGGCCTGGTGGTGGGAAATGGACTTGGAACGGGCCCGTTCGAACTGGAGCTGAACAGCCTGGGGGCTCAGGGTAGGCGAATCGGGCGGAGGCTCGAAATAGTCCTTAGTGATGGAGGAAATGACCTGCTCAATCACGTCGTGGGCGGCTGAGTCGTCGCCCGTGGCATGGGATATGGAGTTGCGCGGGGTCGGGGCCAGGCGGGGGGCGAAGGCGGGGTTGGCCAGGGAGAGGGAGCGATGGTGGGCGGGTCGAATGGGGGTGGCAGGGCCCCGACGGGGAGGAGACGGGGTAGCCGACCCTGGCATGGGAGTGTCCGGGTCCAGCCCGGTGGTGGTCAGCTCCAAGGTCGGCGAAAGGAGGCTACGCGTGACGGAGGTGGAATACTGGTCAATATGTAGAATGTTGGGGATACTGGCGGCACGGCTGCGCATGATTTGGCGGTGATACTCATTGAGGTCGGGGTCGGCGGTCGAGGTGACAGCCAGGAGCTTCGAGGGGCGGGGGGAGCCCTCGCCATTGATAGAGCCGGGTCGATAGGGGTCCTGGAGAGGAGACGAATCGGAACTGCCGCTATTGAAATCCGAGTAGGAGGTCGATACCAACTCCTCGAATGTCGAAGGGGCCTCGCCTAAAACCAAGTCGGGGAAGGCCTGGGGGTCGGCGGTGCGGGAACCGGGCGGGCCCAGCTGCGAAGGGTGACAAAAAAGGTGCATCGGCAGGATGGGTGGAGGGTGTGATTAGACAAGGAAAGCGTATGTGAGTGCGGTGGGAATATTGCAGTAGACAAAAAGCGGGAGAATAACAGGTGCGCGCTACAAGCGGCGGGAAGGGGAATTCATTTTCAAGTACCAGGCCAAAAGTGTGGCAGGGCGCACTTACAGGCTCCTCAGACGAACGACCGGTTAACTGGGGGTTCTGGGATGGATATAATGGTCGCGGAGTGTAGTCAAGCCACGGTTAGGGTTAGATTAGGATGGAAGCTTCCGGAGTCCCAGCGGGGGAGGATATAATGGAAGTGTGGCATACAGGCTTCGCGAGATGTATAGGGGGGATACTAAGAGGAGGGGGGTACAGTATAAGGCCACTACTTACAACCATAAACTGCAACATGTAGACCGCGGGGTAAGGGAAGGCGAATGAACAGGCCGGGTGTACGGCTAATGACGAATTAATTGAGTTAATGTACAAGGGAATTAATGAAGAGTTAGACGCGGGACGTGTCCGATACGGATACATAAACCTACGTTTATTCGGGGTGAGGGCGGGCCAACTGGGACAATAAGTGAACATACGACTTACGCACGATAAGAAAAGGGCGAGTAGGCTTTAGCAGAAAGCGAAAGTATCGGTCACGGAGGCGGGGACTAAAAGGAGGGTGAGAATGAACGGCTATAAGGAGAAAGGAGAAGCATACAATGTAGCCGAGAAAACATAGACAGTCAGAGTGCAGAAAAGGGGGTTAGTGTGGGGCGGGCGGGCTAAGCGAGCTGGATATATATATATGGCTGGGGCTATAGGGTATATGCGTGCATACACAATGAATCGTTTATCTGGCCACAGGCGGACCATGGCGTCGAACGAAAGACGAGCGCAGCGGGGACCCCGACTCCGCCGGGGAACCAGGGTTATATGATTATGGATAGAGAGGAGGGGGGAGGGCGCGGCGGATTGATGCAGCGCGCCTCACAAGACCGACCCCCCCCCACTCCACTCTATCGCAAACGACTGGTTCTATGAACAGGGGCCCAAGCTGGCTTATTTTACCCATTAGCAAGTCTGCTGTGGTTAATATGAGTTAGTAAGGGTTAGACCCGTACTTCACTCGGCCTGGCGTGTTTGGTTCATGACGCGGGGAAACATACCTCGGAAACGAATGAGCAATGTAAACAGACAGACAAGTCGAAGGCCAGTTCGAGAGAAAAGGGAAAACAGCCACTACTGGGCACGTGTAGGACAGTAATGAGCCACAGACGAGAGGTGCTCGAGCCTGTACAGGGGTCGTTTATAATACCGAAAGGGAGCGGGACATAGAGACAAGCCAGTGAGTTAGAGTTAGGGTGGTGAAGGAATAGGAAGAAAGTGGAAGGAAATAAAAATAGAAATAGAAAGAGAAGGAGAGAAGGAAAGGGTGGGCGTGTATCCCAGTAATTAAAGCAGCTCTGTCTGGTGCCGTCACTCCCAGCCGAAAAGCGGAGTTGACCAAGGCTCTTTCCCTTCGTCGCAGCGTCGTACCAAAGCCCGGTTGTGTGTGGGAACACTGCTGTTGCCCCTTTCACTTGTGCCTGCAATGATCGTCGTCGCAGGCCGCAATAATCGCCGCTATCCTTCAAATAACGATGTCTATTAAAGCCAACTAACCGCTGCCTGATTCTTCTACGCCCTACAACTCTGTTCTTACCCTGACGCCCTCGTCAACCAAGTCTCTCTCTCTCCCTCCACTGCAGCCCAAGCGGATTGATTGGCCACACAGCCCCACTCTACATCCTGCCACCATGCACCTCACCCGCTGCTTCCCACCACATTCTTCTGCACATTGCACTGACCTCAAATGTCGCCAAAGGCATGGCGCCCCTCAGTCTTTGTACCGCTTCCACTGCCTAAAGAAATAGAGGAGGTTAATTCTTCTACGCAATGGTAGTCAAACCTGACTAAACGCAATTAAAACATCTTCATCCTGTTTCTGGTAACCAAGAGGTCCTTCTATATAGTCTCCATTTGGAAGGCCGCATCCCTTCCCAATTTATCCATGGTGGCTCTTCAAGCACTCCCATGAGACCAGACGCTGGGAAAAATACCGCCGCATCTCCCTCTCCTCCCGTCCACGCCCTTTACCTGCCCTCCCCCCCGACAACAATGGGATGTACTATACTATAGAGACCCCTTCCTCTGTATCTCCACTTGGGATTTGCACGGTACATCCTTCCTCCTTGTCCTTGGCCAACTGCTCGATGGTAAAAATTGGCAAAAACATAATCTCTCCAGCGGGGAATTGAACCCCGGTCTTCCGCGTGACAGGCGGAGATACTCACCACTATACTACTGAAGATACTATATTTGTGTTGTGGCCGGACTAATATGACCTTAATAACCCTATTAATTCCTACATTTAACTTTCTTCGGTCTCGGACCTTCCCTCCAAAAGAGGATGGACTCCAAGAGCTTTTTAATTTCTCTAGGAATCAAATCGTTATTTCCAGTATATTTATTCAATTCTTTATATTCTATCAGAGTGGCAGACTTTCTGACCACGTACCTCAGTGACTCAATGACCTCTCATTGAGGAGCTATGCAGGTATAGTAGTAATAATTAGTAATAATTGATATATATAATCTGGCCACTCCCCACAGGGTAAATGGCAATTCCTCTCCTAACTCTAACTTTCTTATTTTCTTATTTTCCTTAATCAAGTAATCATTATAACTAGGGTTGTACTGGAAACTACCTGTGGCTATTATTAATAAATCATCACTTATCTATATTTACCACTTATAATTTAATACATTTCCTTTTTTGGATGAGAGTGGTACAATATTTATGTTGTGCAACAGTGGGAAAACAGTGGGAAAACAGTGAAAAGGAAAGTTTAAACAGTAATAAACGTCTGGTAAAAATCGGCAAAAGAATCGGCTATCTCAAAGGCAAGAAACAGGGTATCAAAAGTCTGCTTTATTAATGATGGGCGATTACCCCTTATTTATATGTTGGGAAATAAATCAAGGGTCTAGGTTATTCAGGGGCGACGGAAAGTAGTAGCTGGTCTTGATACCATTGTTGGAATAGCCACCGGTGGTCCTGGGTCACTTGATATTGTTGGCTGGGGACGTTGGGGACGTCGGTGGCGTTGCTGGTTTGGATTAAGTTCCGAGCGAGTTTGTTCTAATAAACTTGGTGGCTTAGCTACTGGGGAGGTCATGGGAACATTCGGTACTTGCGGGTTGGGGATTCTTGCAGGACAACTGGGGGAATCACCGGACCGGTCCTGAGGACGTCCTGGTGACCTGGGCCTAGGAATAGGTGCCGCCGAAGTTTGTGGTTCTTGGGGAGGCGGCACAACACTCTCCTCCCCTAAGACCCGAGTATACCTACGAGGGAGATGCCAGGCCCGAAAGTTGGCAGTGGTTACAGTGGCCTTCTTCAAACAACTAGCATGTACTGGTGTAGGGATGATTTCTGCAGATGGTGTCATTAGAATATAGGTATTATATCTCAAGACTCAGTAGATGCAAAATGGACCAAACTATTTTGGCTGAAGACTATGGGCAGTGGGGTCATGGACAAGAACAGCCTCATCAACTGAATACTGGGGGGACAAGGGGAATTTCAGTTTGAATTTTACTAATACCCATTTTGCAATTTGCTGGTGAATATTGTAAACTTACTGTCAGTGCCATTGCAACTGTTGGAGGCATGGCCTAGGCTCTTGATGGAGAGCTATGTTGACATCTGGCCTTTGTACAGGTATGCTATCACCAGGTAGGTGGGGTTGAACCCCATACAATAAAAAAAATGGTGATGTACCAGTTATTCAAGATATGCACATCCAGTATGAGAACAGTGCGGCCTGCAGGTGGATGTCCCAGTCCCGACGTGGGACTCTAACTGACCTTAAAAGGATACCTTTAAGTTCCTGATGGAACCTTTCTAATCGACCATTAGTTTGTGGATGGTAGGAAGAGGTCCTTAAATGGTGTAGGCGCTGGTGGCTGGCGAAATCGGCGAAAACTTGGCTCATAAATTGAGAACCCCGGTCTGATAAAATTTCTTTTGGGACACCAAACATTGTAACAATGTCTTCATAAAGGAAGGCGGCTAGGGTCGGTGCTGATGTCTCAGGAACAGCCTGGCAGATTGGGAAACCTGTGGTATGTTCTATGGCTGTAATAATATACTAGTTTCCCTATGGCATTTTTGCTAATGGACTTACAAAATTGATGGCCCACTATTTGAATGGGGCAATGACTGGGGCTGGTATGGTGGGTTATACTGGTGTATCAGGGTATGCCCTCCGAGTGACTTGGCAGTTTGGACATTCCTTTATGTATTTGCGAACTTCCGTCTTCCATTTTGGCCACCAGGTTCGCGTAACCATGCGCTCAATGGTAGATTTGTAACCTCCATGTCCAAATGATTTATGGAAATGGTCTAACTCTACTTGACGCTGACCAGGGCCAATATAAGGAACTGCTATCCCATCAACCACACGAAACAGACGGCTGGTGTGTGGTTCTACCTGAAAATGTGGGGCTTCTGAGGCCACCAAATGATGAGTTTCTTCTGTGACTTCTAGGGGAATTATGCCATTCAAAATGTATTCACTAATTATTGGCCCTCCTAATCTGACTTAATCCAGACCTAATGATCACCCATCCTATTTTGTCCTTATAGTGCCATATTGACCCTCCCATAGTCACCCCTGGTACTATGGGGTCATTCTTTATTATGTAACCCCACTCATTTGACCCCAATACTTTGCACCCCAAATACCCAACTTGTTAATCCAAGACTCTTCCAGTTCCCATGAGAGTCTTCCTGATGCAAAGCCATCCAGTTAGGCTCTTTACCTATCCACACCTTAGTCTTAGTCATATTCCCCTTGGGACCTCCCTCTGTAGCTGTCCCCAGTATATATAACCAGGCCCCACTGGGACTGGTTCAATTCTTTAGCTTATTTATATCCCCTAGTTTACCTCAATAAACTCCATATATGCTCACCCCCCATACTAACTAAGTAAGTGTGCCCATTGTATGTCCCTTGCATTTACCTACACTTATCCTTTATTAGTTAGTACTACACCCCCATCCTGATGCTAGTAGCTGCTTGGCCGAGTCTAAGCCCTGCCTACCATTAGAAGCCTATCCTTGGGACTCTTGATGGACTAAGAGTGGTTAACCCAGGTAACAAACTAATTAATATTTTTTTTAATCACAATTACCTACTTGTGCTTTACACAAGTATCTTATTTTTCTGATTTGTGACTATTCCAAAAAAAAATATGACTGTACCTTTGGTACTCTTTATGATTTAATAACTGACTTCATCCACTTGCTTCATCAATAAATGCTCCATAGTTAATTACCATTACTATTGTCTACACCTAGCTTTTCTACTGAATTTTTCAAATTTTCACTAGATACCATAATTTATTTGGTTTTAAAACAATGGGACAATTCTTAAAATGAGAGTTCAAATATCAAGAGATATTTAGTAATAACTTACTTTTTATGGGCTGATTGGACTCATTTTGACTAAGCCTTAGCCTAGTCATTCCCTGTTTAAGGCCTTATTATATTATATTATCATTTTATAGTAACACAAAATCCCTAATAGACTGGAGCTATCAAGATGTAGTGAGTGTGGTAATGACAAATTTGTAATTCAATCCAATAGTGGCTAGGAAATGGTATACTAATACTGTTGTAATAGAGCAATGTGGCCCCTTGCCTGTGGTAGAGCATTCAAGGGAGATAAGACATTGACCCTACTAATTGCTAGCTGACATCTGGAAATAGCTGCTTGGACAGTTCAACTCCTATAGAACTGTGTTTGTGCATATCCAAATAGGATGAGAGTAAATTGGCCCAGCAGTGATGGGGGACTAGGCCCAATCTAATAAGTGAATATATTTCATAAAAAGGCCACTGTAATATGGTGGAGAAGCCAGACATTCTATGGTATTAAAAAAGTCTGGGTATATGGTATAAACAAAAACTATATAGTGTAATATTCTACCAATCATTCATTTAATGTGTAAAGAACTGAACTTTATTTGAAAAGATAGGTGATAAAAGGAAAAGGTGATGATAGACTTGCTGTTCCAAGAGGTGGCAGCA